>VMKM01000022.1:0-142500 GCA_008360985.2 Macquaria ambigua | reverse complement strand
GGCCTATTCACATCATATTCTTAAGGATTTGTGTTTTAAAATTTCCTTTGCTCATCATAACTCAGTTGTTTTCAAAGTCTGAGGCTGAGGAAAAAGCCCCCCCCCCCATTAGTTTACTTGTTTAGTTTCACTCAATTCCTGGATGCCTATGGGATCATGATTATGTTATTTGATCCCATAGACACTCAACAATTGAGCCAGCCATCCATCCATCCATCCATCCATTTTTTATACCGCTTACCTTTAGAGGGTTGCGGGGGGGCTGGAGCCGATCCCAGCTGACATATGGGGCGAGAGGCGGGGTACACCCTGGACTGGTCGTCAGTCAATCACAGGGCTACAATTGAGCCAAGATAGGCTAATATTGCTGTTTCACATAACTTCAGACTACACCAGATACATTTAAAAAAAGGTCTGTCCTAAGGCATTTATTAGTTTCTGACTCTGGGAAACTGAGAAAAAACAGTAAAATTCCCCCAGACTACTGTATCTCTTTAACCAAATCACACACATTTAGGCTATTCTATGTGATCTCCTTTTGATAACTAATGTTTTTGTTTTTTACTTCCATTCACTGAGCCTCTCCTGAAACTGTTTGGAGCCCCCCACTTTGAAAACCTCTGTTATAACTCAAAGTGCAGGTCTGTTTTATGTACTCAAGGATTTACAAACAACAACCTTTTACAGCTTAAAAATGCACATAAAACCTCTGTCTATTTATCATTCCTTGCATCAAAAGCTCATCCTCCTCTGAAAGGCTCTAATAGACAACCATAGTATAAGTACAGATTGGGCCTCTGAGCCAGTAGTAGTCATGCGGGCAAATCTCTGGGGTTTGTCGTCCTCGCTCAAAACAATGCATTATTCCTGTTTTCTCGTTTCACTGGTGGTGGACCTCATCGTTAAAACGGAATACACAGTGACGCTGCCGTTGGTACGAGGCAGGAAATGCGGATAAAAGCTGTTGTGTGTCTGTGGGAGACTGGGCTTTTGTCTCTTAAGTCAGCCACCACTGAGCCTGCTGCTTCACACAGCCAAATGGCACACATCAAAAATTCCACATTACAGGGGGTGTAAACTCAACTGCTGTGTGTGTGTGTGTGTGTGTGTGTGTGTGTGTGTGTGTGTGTGTGAGAGCAATTGTCTGTAGTGTAGCACCAAACATATATGTGCTCACTATGCGGAGAGAAATAATGAGTTATATAAAGACTATAATCCATGAGTCATTATGGGCTCAAATGACTGTATTTTTTTGATTCACCATGTAATATAAATCCTCACTATAATTCTTCTCTCCAATAATGACTAATAATTTAAATAGACACGATAATCACGTCCACATATTATCAGTGAATAACAGCAGGTAACTCTGCTATTGTTCATTCTGATAATAAAAAGAAAATTCATTCCACAGTCACAGAAATCAGCTCAATAGAGCCTTTTCAGTAGAGACTTCAGAACATTTAGCACTAAGTTACAATATTAGAGCTTCGAGTTGAACTCAGTGGCATTCAGGGAGCATTTCAGGACATAATAGGAAGTTATTATTCACAGAAGATCCGCCAAACTTGTGCAAACCGAGGTGAGTTCACTCTCCGTGGGTCAAAACCAGGACAGCCTCATTAATGAGGTGCAATCCCACTACGATGGCCAGTCAACCAACACTTGCAGTAATGATTGCTGGAACGACCCACAAACGGTTCCTTGCATTTTAAGGTTTTTCTAACAGGCCATATAAACCAGCTGCCAAAACACCATTAGCGCTTGGATGTGGAGCGGTGTGGAGTATTATCCGTTCTCATTTGAGGTATTCTTGGCAGTACAGTTGTGAGGTTGTCTGTGACCATTGCCCTCGGCGACCTCTGGGACCTCTGGGACCTCAAGGTATATGGGAGCCCCTCCATGTCTCTGCGGTGTATCTGTCATGGCTATTTCTAGGCTAAGTTGCAAGGGGTTTGGTCTGGAGTGTTAAACCTCTTAAGACAGGCAGCTGTTCAGGAGGGTTATCTCAGGGTAAACTTGGCTGTGTTCAGTGTGCCACTTTCGGATCTGACACACTCGTAAAAGTCACTGTGGAGTAGGACTTTTTTTTCCAAACTTTATTTCTATTGATACTTGGGTTGACATGGGCAACATAATACTTGTAAAGGAACAGGGTCTTCCAATGACATATGTAATAGGTTTCATCTTATAGGTACATGTCCAGTATTTAAACATATGATATTGTAGTCTTTAGGTAAATGTCAGTTTCTCTGTGCAGTTTATTTCATAGACAATTGCAGCCCAGTTGTCCTTTGTTGGAGGGTTTGCCTGCAGCCATTTCTGCGTGATGGCTTTCTTGCTAGCAGCCAAAAGTATTTTAAAGAGATATTTATCCTGTGCCATAAATCTATCCAGGATTTTTCCCAGGTAAAATGTGGCAAAGAACAATCCATATCCAAAAATGTTTATTATTTATTTAACAATCTCTTGCCAATATGAAAGAATTAATGGGCAAGAACCCCTTTGTATGAATTTCAGTTTTGGTGTTAGTGTTTTTACTATTACAAGCTTGTTTAATGTTGGTTTATTAGTATTAAAGACTGTGAGATAACGGTTGGATCACACAAAACACTATTTTTGCAAAGAGCCAACTTTTGGTGTACTGTTGCCTCACAACCATGGTGGTCTGTGTAAACCTAGAATATTAATGCACGCCATAGGGGAGACAACAAAGATTATGTGTGTTTCAGCTGCAGTTTTGTCATGCATTACTGTCCCATGTCATGATTTTCTCTTTCTTCATTTTTGAAATTCCCACTGGGCTATTTGTCTGCGGGTAGAAGCTATTTTAAATCCAGGGTCACGCGGATGATGACAGGGAACATTTCCAAGAGAAACCAACTGAGCCCAGAGTGGGGTGTTAAAGCAAATCCAAACAAACAATGCTGGCTTGTGTCTGGGAGATACTGTCGTGTCTGTCTGCATCACAGACAACAAATAGTCCACGGGATAATTCTCCCAAACCCCGGAGCCAAAACAAGTCCAGTTATTCTCTGTGAGTCACAGTCCCACTACCAAAGAAAACTGAATTTGAGTGCCAAAGCGCTGATGTGTTGACAGATGAGGCCTCCGTGTAGCCTGCAGGCAGCTCAAACCTTGATGGTACTGCAAGTGTTGGGAGCCGCTGTGGAACAATTCCTGGAAGGCTTTCTGTGGCCCTGAAAGTGACTTAACTGCAACAGCTACTGTATCTCTGTGACATTTAGCAGTCAAACTCAACAACACCCGATCCTCTGAGTCGCTTGATCAAAGCAAAACTCTGAATAGTAGAGATGTTGCTCAGGGACAGCAAACTCAAATCAAAAGTAGAGCTGCAACTAAAGCTTATTATCATAATCTGACAATAATCTGTCAACTACTTTTTTGATTAATTGATTAATTATTTAGTCCATAAAATGATAAAAATATAATGAAAAATCCATCACAATTTCCCAAAGCTTTGTCCAACCAGTCCAACCAGAAGTCCAAAATCTAAAGATATTAAAAAACATATCCAGAACAGCTACTAAATGGACCTTGTGATGAGACTGGTTTGTCAACTGCTGTTTCCAAGATCAAGATCAGTGTCAACTTTTACTTCAACATTGGCAAGAAGTGCTTAGAAAAATGGAAATTTGAACATCTATAACAGCAGGTTCCATCCTTTTTTCCATGTGGCCCCTTAATTTGAAGCAACGTATACTTGTGACACCTCGTCACAGGGTGCACGTCTGACTTATGATTTTCCTCTCCCTTCTGTTTTATTTTAACATTTTTTAGGTGGGTATTCAATTCAGTCAATTGAATAAAAAGCAGAAATTAGAGTAAAGACAGAAAAATAAAAATAATTTTGCGTAGCAGATTTTTATTTCTTAATTTACTATTTAGTGAGCCCTTGTGTGGGTCCGACCCTCAGCTTGGGAAACCACTGATCTACAATCCCGTGACAACTGGGCAAACTTCATCATGTGATACAACTGAAAGCTCCAGAACAGCTACTAAATGGATCTTGTGGTGAGATTTTATTTTTTTGTCAACTAAGGATATTCAATTTACAAAGATATTAAACAAAGAAAAGCAGCAAATCTTTACATTTGAGAAGCTGAAAGCGAAAACTGTTCTGTTAAGTAATCGATTAATCAACTAATAGCTTCAGTGATAGTCAAAAGAGGCAGAAACGAAGCATTCCAGTTGCTGTTCTTGTCATCTAATAAAGATTTTATCATTCGATACATAGCCTTAAGTCTCTTGCACGGGCACATGTAGCATCACATGAGCTGGATTCATTCACACTGCATCACATGAAAACAAGATCTTTGTAGGTCTGCATTATAATAGATGGGGCTCCAAAAATGTTCATGCCCCAACTGACTTTGAGACCTTGATTGTATAATGAATTCAACTTATTAGACTCCAGTAGCTGTCTCATTAGCCGACTCTCCCTCGCTGCATGCATATATTTACTGCCAAGCAAAAATTACTGATGAAAGAATCGCCCTGTTAAATTCTCATTTGGTCAAGAATAGACCTTCTCATATCAGCTACTGGATGATACTAATCACCAGGGTGTTTTGATGTGTTATAATTACCCCTTTCACTTTTTCTATAGGCTATGTGGTTAAAAATGTATCAGATTTCTTCTCCAATCACCTCCATAGTTTTGATATTAGTTGCTTATTTAAGTTGAAATGAGGCTGGAGCAGTGCAGCGAGGTGAAATGAGCAATGCTGCTGGGGGAGGTTTATTTCCAGATGGATGCCGATATTGCCCCTCTGCAGGAATATCAACTAAAAGTCTTACTACAGTAGATTGTCATAAACAATGTGATGTTGCGCTGCCATAGAGTGCTGTAGGAATGAGTCCTAAAATCCAGAAATGAGTCAGCATTTTTGCACTTCCAGTTCCCTCGTCTCGAAGTCAATGGGGTTCCTTGAATGGGTTTTTGGTTAGATGCCTGAAATAAGGTCTGTGGTTAACACAAGCTTAAGAGATACAGAAGAGACAAAAAATACATCAGTAAATACCCCACTCATGAATTTTGAAACTTTTACATGTCTTAAAAAAGGCAGTTGCTAACAAGTGGCTAAATGGGACTACAGAAGTTGTCGGGAACATTAAACGTCATCACGACCAACACGGAAACTCATCTACTCACTGGTCCACCTTTATAGCCTCGCTGTGTTTATACTCGTGCTCTTGCAAACTATTCTAACTCAAACTTTACGAAGTGCACAAAATCAAATTACAAGTTGGAAGCTTAGTGGTGGTGATGTTGAAGTCGAATGCGACTGTGGTGTAGTTCGTTTATAGTCTAACATTAGCTTTTTACTTCTGGCGATTGCATTTACGCTTTAAAAATTATAAAAGTGGTGTTCATTTGTGAAGATTATCTTGCTGAACAAAACTTGTAAGCAACGTTTGTTTGCCACAGAGTTTATTTTCTGCAAAATCCAATAGAAAAATCATCCCTACAGCACTCCATTTCTATCAGGTGTTACTGAAGCGATATGTAAAAAGAGGTTGATGAGAGTTATTATTACTGGTTAGATCTGGGGAGGTTTTCAGACAAATACCTCTATTATTTTCCAATCTGCCTTTGTGATCCACATGATGAATTGAGGGTGTGAAACAAAGTGAAAGGAGGAGGCAGAATGGTTTCCATCAACATGACGGCTGTCAGCAGGTAGAAACACAGCAAGCCAGCAGCAGATGTAGCTTTGATTACAGCCTTTCTCTCGTCTTCTGCTTGTGTTAGGCTAACAAACTATTAAAGAGTCAAAAACAGAAACAGACCACCCATGCAGCAAGGTGGCTGCACTGCACAATAGCAGAGTCCATTACGTTGCTATATTGGCCGAACTCTCCACAACAAGCTCTATGGCAACCCTGCTGTGTTATTCTCCCTTGGCCTTTTTGTAAGATTGGCTGTATTCATTTCCTGTACACTACATTGTGGGTGCTAATTACTAGATGTTACATTCGTCCCCGTATCTTCTGTGACGTAAACGTCTCCCCGGCCACCAGACCAAAACACGCTGCTGCCTCTGGGCTTTATTTAGAATATTTGATCTGGAAATTTCATTCAGGTGACTGATCATATAAACTGAAGGAGAACCTCTGTTCATCAGTCAAATTTATGTTGAGTTCTGCAGCCCTGAGCTCTCAGCGATACAGCACAAATGAATAAGCAATTATTATCACCCCGACAGTGCTTCATCAGTTTGTAATGGAAAGAAGCCTGGGCAAATAGCAGAAAAAGAAAACATACTGGAGAGACATTTGGCCATGGTTTTATGGGTAGTTGTGTGATATGTTACCTGAATGTACTTTAACGGAGTAACTTTTTGTGTATCTATAATGTTTTAATTTAGACTCTTTAGATCATTTACCATAAGATATATTTAAAGTAACTGAAACTGAAGACCCATGAATCAACTTGTCCTTTTATCTCGACACACCAGGTTTTGTTATAAAATCAAGAGTCATCAGATAGGTTTTATAAAAGCCTTCCGGGCAATAAAACTAAATGTGATGTTCTTGGGATTGCATTTCCTTCTTACAGCCTGTCCATATTAAATACAACAAATCAAATGTAAAATCAGCATCATGCAGCATAGCATTAAATTTGGTCTGAGCCTGAGGCGCTGAAGGCCCATAATAGTCTACAGAGAATGCATGTTCTTTACAAGAATGAATAAACTGTGAACAGTAAACTCTTGACAGTAAATAATATTCCAGTGATATTTACAGTTAAGTTTAACTGCTTTTGACCTATAGTCAACTTCGTCGGTGAATTCTTATCACTGTAGAAAAGATGTTCCCTGCTAGCGTTGGTCACTGGTAATGTGAGGAAAAACGTTTGAAATTCCGATTCTCTGTCCAGTTTTAGTTACAGGTTTTGTTTTGCAAGTGTGCATGGTTTATGTTTGTCTATATACAGTACATACAGTATGTGTTATCCCTGGGATAGACTGACAGTATGTAGGAGTGCACCGATCCAATCCACTGGATCGGTATCATGGCCAACACAAACCATATTAAGTAGATTGGGTCTTGGACAGACTTGACCAATCCACATTAAATACAGTTTCTTTGTCAGTGTCATTATAAAATCTGGTGTGTCAGCTTTAAGTTACAAAAATCGCCTCATGGCCTCATGTTACCTTATATAAAAACAATCCCAATGAGTTCCGGGTAGTGAAGTGTGCAGATTTTAAAGCTCTGGTATCGGATCAGCCCTCGGAATGGGCAGATAACCTGAGTTTAAACATAAATGTATCAGGAGAGAAAAGTAGTTACCTCAGTACATCCATACCGGTTTGTACCCTTCCTTTTGCCCAGTGCTTGCTGGAATAGGTTCCAGACCCTGCCAATTTCAAACAGTTCAGCATTGTTTTCATGTTGCAATGAAAGCCATTGGCGGTGGCCCCGGTTTACAGCCACGCAAGACTGTGTTAACATGGACTTGGTCTTGTGATATCCACAACTCCACCTCTGACACATGTTGTACTACACATTCACCAACCATCCAGTTCACTGCCTCAGCCTGCCACTCTTAACTCATTGACAATTGCGCTGCACACAATTCAATCCACTGTTGCAATGATAATCATTCAATCACAGCTCTAAGTCTCCCATCTTGGGCTCATATCCTAATGGAGCACTGCAGGGCTTCTGAGTGAAGCTCTAATGTCATCAAAAGTGAATGAAACCCAATTTATTATGATGACAGTCAAAGAGAGGATCAATTAGGCACAGGGCTCGTTGCAGCAGAATACTGATCAGTATTTGGATGCAAGCCCATCAGCAGACCCAGATATGAGATGCAGTCACTTAGCTAGTGCGCACTCATTCCCCATGTGAAGTGGGAGTCTCATCTCTAAACTGTACTTCACTCCGGATGCTCACAAACTCGTGTGTTTTAGGGTGATTGATAACGCACATTAACATAGATTAAGGGCCAGTGTAGCAACAGAGATTGTATTTGTGTGCTCTGAGGAAAACACAAACCTAATAACAAGGCACAGAGGGTGCATAAATATCCAACTACTATCATCCATAGGAGAAAAAAAGGTTATGTGAATACTCGAAATGACAGTCCTAAATGTTTCACCTAAAAATAAAGTTAAGCTGTAGAGAGAGAGAGAGAATTGAAATGTCGAGTTTGTGCCTTTACAAACTTGAAAGCTTCTCAGATAAAAGACAGGCCAAAATAAATAAATAATGATTTTTAGAAAGCATAATAACGTGTCACATACTTTGAAGTTAATGTCTGAACAAAAATAAGACTTGGACAAGAATGTTCATGAGCTAGACCCAGCATATCACTGTGTGTAATCTCCAAATAGCCCAGAATCCTCCACTGCACTTTCCCTCATCAAACCTCAGACAGATTCGGGTCTCCTGCTGCGTTTTGATGAAAAGTGTGCTGTTACATTCACAGTGGCTGCTGCAGTAATTGGTCACTTAATATTTCCTTCTTCTCTCAGGCAACAACAGTGAGTAACATGTAGACAAATAAACGAGCTCTGTGTGCTTTTGGTTACCGCAGGAGTCTGTTAATTTTTTAGATATTTCTTCTCACCGCAGCCTTTACATTTACTCTTCGAGTGGTAATGCTGTCATGTATATTTTAGTTTGATCTCAAACATAAACAGCAAGTAGCTAGACCCTCCATCTGTGTTGCATGCCTGTTCAGCTGGGCGGTGTGTTCTATTTTCAGTCCCAGGGAGCTATGCACTGTGTACTATGATGTGTTTGCCTGTCTGCATGCACGACTGTGTATTTACAGTACACGTTCAGCTTCACTGCCATCAGGCTCATTACACAAACCCTTCACACTCACTTCTTCTTTGCAAACAAACCCAGCATGTCTTCATGTGATGAAGTGAACCTTGCCCCTTTATAGCTTGTACAGCACGGGGAGTAATGTGACAATGATGTGACTCCATGTGGAAACACAGGAAGAAGAAGAAATAATGTATATGAAAATCCTTGCAAAAGACCACAGCAGTGGAAAGGAAGAGGAGTCTGTTTGTAGGGGGATTTGAGAGGATGGGAATCCCTCGTCGTACTGCGCATGTTGTCATCTGGCAGTACACTGAAGCTCTCACCAGGAGTAAAAAGATGGGGGAAAAAAACATATAAAATGCCACTCTAACAAGTCTCCTGGGACCTCAGCTGCCTGGCTTTTTGAAGAGGGAAAAGCTTGTCTGATCTAAAGCGCTTTAAAAGACTCCAACAGAAACAGCCTGCCGTGCTCCACGCTATCCATCTATAGTAACGGCTTTGTATATTGGTTTGGTCATGTGCAACCATCAGCTCGTGCTGTTTGGATTGCATAAGAAACATGGCGACAAGTAGGAGCTGGAACTAACAGTAACTAACGGTGACAGTGAACGGGATTCTCCAAGGTGTTTACACAACTTTAGTTTCTTCCATATTTTTTCAGTAATACTTGACTTCACATTCATGTAGCTACAGTACATACCATATTTATAACCAGCTAGAGGCCGCGTCTCACCCAGAGTAAACGGTAAATAGACTTCACTTATATAGCGCTTTTCAACCATAACGGTTCCCAAAGTGCTTTATAGATTGGTCTCATTCACCCATTCACACACAGATGGCGAAGGTGTTGGCCTCCATTGGGAGCAATTTAGTGTCTTGCAGTGTCTTGCCCAAGGACACTTCGACATGTGGACAGGAGGAGCCGGGGATCGAACCGCCAACCCTGGGATTAATGGACGACCTGCTCTACCTCCTCTACTGCCCTTAAAGACATATACTGTAAATATATATATATTCTCTTAGGGGTGTTGTTCAGGTAGTCTGAAAAGAGAGTACAAGTCTTAAAGGGTCCTCTCGGTTTCTAGGAACAGGGTCTAAATTAGATTCAGTCTAATCGGGTCAGGTAGAATCCCATTGTTTTGCTGCAGGTCTCGGGTCTGTGTGCCAAGTAGACACGCTATTCAAAATCATCACAGGAGAAAATGTTGTTTTTTAACACAAGTGTGGTCTGTGAACTGCTGGGAAAAATGACATCTATTCACTCTCTTCGACAGAGGCTGCTTGTTTACTTGTGGTGCATCCTATTCGGATCGGTCTGTGTGTCCCTTTCAGATCGGGTGTCTTTTTATTTTAAAAAAATGTATTTAAGCGTGTTGAGTTTAGGTACACACACCAAAAAATACTGGGTCAATATTAACCCAATTTGGATCAATTGTTGTATTTATATGATTTCCATTGGTTATTCAGCCATGCCAATATGTGGTTATTTTGACCCAGTAACAATGTCATATTTAACATAACATTTATATTGGGTCATAAATTAAACCAAAGAGGGTGGTTATTTTTAATCTTTATATTGGGTCATAAATTAAACAACAACAAAAAAAAGTAACTAACAGTGTTAGTGTTATTTCTGGGTTATTGATTAATAGATAGTTATTTTGACCCAGTAACAATATCTTTATATTTCTGCTTCTTTCTACCAAAAAAGGGTTGTTATTTTTACCCAGTATTTTTCATCTTTATATTGGGTCATCAGTGAAACAAAAAACTGTAGCTTATCTGCAACTTTTTTAAGGTAAAACTTGTAAAAAGTTTTACCTTAAAAAAGTTGCAAAAAAAAAAGTTGTTTTTTTTTCCAATTGTCTAATTGATTAATCGACTAATCGTTGCAGATCTACTTTCAAAGATGAGAGTGCAACTGAAATCTGGATCAAGTTCTAAACAAAGGTCAAACGAACACTTCCCATACTTCATCGAACACACACCAGCATGTGGCTACTTGTGTGCAACTTGTCAATACAATACTTCTTAATTATGTAGCTTGTTGCTGATCTCTTGCACCAATGACTACTTCAGCTTTATCATCTCCACCTCACTATGACAACCACGTTATCACCTCAACTTCAAAGGTAGCTGCTCTATAAAGTATGTACGACTTGGCATTTCTGAGAAACTATATGGCTTTAGGCTGTGCCCCTTTTCTTCTCTTCACTCTTGCACTCAACCTTCGGATTGTGTGTTCACGTGAAACAAATGGAGATTTCTCAGCAACACACTTCGCCAAAACAGCATGCAAATAGTTCAAGAAAAAAGAGTAAACAGTAGACGGTGGTGATGCAACATAAAACTGGATGTGATCCACCATTGCATACTTTTTCACAAGAAAAAGAAGAACATTGATGGCCTTCTACACCCTCGTCTTTGCTCCTTATGTGGTTTCTATTCTGCTGTCAGCTGCTGTCGGCTTCTGAATAATTCAGGACTCTTGTAATACTTTACATGCCGCTTCTACAGAGAGGATGTTTAACTTTCTTCGCACAAACCTGCAGCTCAAGCCCTCTCTTGTTTGGGGTCATTTTCAATGTTGAACATGAATTTATGTCATAAATATGGGAGGTGTAGATTTTATGGTTTTGAGGAGCAAACACATTTTCCAAACCACTTTAACATCCTGCTTGGTATAAAACTTGTGCAGACAGCTAGCTTTGGTGTCTTCCATTTCAGCCACCCTTAAATGTGGACAAACTGTCCATTATTATCCATGTTTTCAGCCCACGCTGGGCTCCTCCGTCACATGTGGCTGTCACTGATAAGAGCTTCAAAGTCACATTCAACTGCAAGGTGTTTCTGATGGTGTTACCATTAACATCACCTTTAACTAATTCAGGGACAGGGAGCATTTAATGTGTAATTCTCTCTGGTGCTATTAATTAAGGAACAGAAATGAGCGTGGCTAAGCAAAATGTGCCGCCACCCCATTCATCTCACTTAGCATCGGTGGAAAGACGGCTATAATGTAGCTTTGAATGTTAACTGTACATAACATAATAAGAAAAGTACATGAACTCCCACGATGCATCATTTACAGGCAAACTGCTCTTCAGCAGTTCTGCAATCAAAACTCTGTACACTGTGCTGAAGTAGCAAGTTCTGTGTGATTCATTAAATACTTGGTAAAAAAATAAATAAAAAGCACTCTCTCTAAGAACACTATACTTTTAGTGCACTTGTAGCATTTTTCTTTACCACCAAGCACATTATATAATTAAATATCTACTGGCTTTTAGATCTCAGTTCTCAACAGGAGAACAAACAAACAAAAGATAAATTAGCCAGATTTCAGTTAAAACATTCATAAGAGTAATATATTTATTATCTATTCTTAGTTCTGTCTTTAATGTTTTGGAGTGCTTATATATTGCATCAGTAAGCATTATGTGTTCTTACAGTGACGTATAGTCAAAAGGCAAAATTAGTGCATAATTAGTGCTGCAACTAACCATAACGCTTCATTTTATGGGTCAGTAATTTTGTAATTAATAGAATGTTTCCTGGAAATAACTATGGAAATCGGTACTAAAGAAAAGTAAAATGTAAATATTATTTAATCATTGATTTAATATTGGAAACTTTATTCTCCATATGTGGATTTGTATGCTTGCTTGAAGACAGATTTTTGCATGTTCATCTGACCTGCTGTGGACAAGCAGTCATCTCTATTTTCCCTAATTAATGCCAAATTACACAGTTCTTTCCAGGAAATATACCCAACTATTATTTTTATTATCAATTCATATTCTGATTAATTTCTCGGTGAATAATTTCGTCTCGAAGCTGGAACTAGGTCATTTCTGGCATTTACGCTTGAAAAACAACTTGATTATCAAATAGTTGCAGATTAATTTTTGGTCAGTCAACTAATCGATTAATCGACTAACCGTTTCAGCTCAACGTCTTATAATTCCAATGTTAAGACTTGTTCCAAACTTTTGAAATGGCAGTATTAACTGCAAACATTTCTCCTGTCAAAAGCAGAAAAACTGTTGTCACGATAGGGATTTCTGCAAGAATGGAACAACTTTGAGCCCCAGTGTTGCCAGAGTGCCAATTTCGGTTCAAATGAATGTCCAAGCCATCCTATTGTATAAACCTAATGACAGATTTCATCGTGGACAGATTTAATCGTGGGCGCTCACTGCCAGACAAGCTGTCCACACAGTAGGGTGGAACTTCCAGAAATCCAAATCAAATAGCTTAATCTTTTCTCTCTCTGCTTGTCTTGTTCCCATCAGGAGTCCTGCCTCCCAGCAGCAGCCATGTGAGAGGAGCTGTCAACAAGCAGAGGATGCCCACGTCCAGCTAAAGCAGAGCAGCCTCCCGTCCCTTCCTCCCTCCCTCCCTCCTGCTCCCTCCCTTCTTCTTCCCACATGAGGACGAGAAGATGACTATCACCAGCCGGCAGTCCTTCAATGTCCTGACGGTCATCTTCCTCCTGCTGTCCACTGCAGGTCTGTAAAGTTTTGTGTGTGCTTATCAGTGAGTCTGCCTGTCTGGCCCTGAAGAGTTCATATTTATTTCATAACAAGAGCCTCCAGACACTCATATAAGTGTCAGGTTGTGCTCATATTAGGCATGCTCGGAGCAGTTTCTACAAACTTGCTGCTCCAAAATGTGGGTCTCAGTCCTTTTTTGAGTAAGCCACTAGTGCCATGAACTAAATACAGGAAACAACCCCAAAACACACTATTTTATGGATAGATGTTGACATGTGATGGCCAGAAGTTAAGTCAGAGACACTCAACATCAAGAGTTTTGGAAACATTTATTGCCAAAAAAAAAAGTGTACTTGGCAGGAAAAGCTCTGAACCTTAGGGTGCTCTCTAAACGAGGCCATGCAGCATAAAACTGTGAAGAGAGCACATTATAACCCCAAAAAGGTACAAAGAGAAGAAACCCAGCCAACACATATCTCTGAGATATGGAATATACATTATGCACAAGGGAAAAGATGCCAACTCAAGTTTAAAAATGACAAAATGGGGCAAGAGGAGGATGGAGTGTTGGGAGGGAGAAATCAGCACAGCAGCTAACAGGAGCACGAAGCAGGCTGAATGAACAGTAAACCCATAATAATCAGCAGAGTGAGAGTGTGAAGGTTGTTAATGACCACCTCATTCGAGAGCAACTTAACAACTAACAACACATACTGTACAAAAATGCATTCAACGCCTGCCAGGGACAGGGTGTAGGCTAATACCTGGATTTCCACCGTCTTTGGTGGTCAGGAAGACTTTCCACACCGCCCATTAATTTCTGTTTTTCTCACAAATCTGTTTTGGACAGAATTACTCAATTTTCATTGAAATAAGGAAAAGAACTGCCGTTGCACTACAGACTATAAACCAGAATCAGTGCATGTAGATCTAACCTCCAAACTTAAAAAAAAGTTAAACCATTAACGTTATTATTTATTTATAGCTTATTCTTAAAATAATATGAGTGTGTTATTGATAGTAGGCCTGCAACTCACAGCTATTTAATATCAATTAATCTGCCATTTTCTTGATTCATCTATCAATTTTTTAGTCTATAAAATGTCAAACCATTTACATTTCCCAGAGGCCAAAGTGACATTATCAAGTTTTTTGTTTGACCAACAGTCCAAAACTCAAAAATATTCATTTTAAAATGATACACAGCAAAGAAAAACAGCACATGCTCACACTTGAAAAGCTAGAACCAGCTAATTTTGGGCATTTTTGCTTGATAAATGATTGACTGATTGACAAAATTGTTGTTCTACTGATAAATTGATGGCATGCAGTATGATGCTCCTTTTCCTCATGCTTACATAACAAAATTAACTGAGAACATAATTTGGACTGATGCTCATATTCAGCTGTTTTTTCATGTATGAATAACAACGAGAAGGTACATCCAACTTAGCTTAAGGTAAAGGAATTGGAAATAAACAAGCCACTTGAGAGTCAGTATCACTTTTGTTTTCTTGTAGATGAACACTGAATGAAATGCAATTACAGCAAAGTTAACATTCCCTCTCTGTCTCAGAAGAAAGACAACAAACTGTGGGTGTGATTGAATAAATAAATATGACATGTGAGCACTGACTGATATTCAGATGTTGCTTGTTGTTGGGGGAGTGGGAGAGAGAGCCGCAGCAGTTTTCAGACCGCAGGTTGTAAACATACTGTAATGCAAGAGCCAAGCTGTTAACTGTATCTTAAATTTCAAGAGGTGTTAATGAAATTAAGCAGGTGGGTGTGTTTACAACTGTATCGTTTCCAGAAGCAGCTGTTGTTCATTTGAGAAGCCAGAGACTTCCCCCTGAACTCTTCTCTTTCCAAACCTTTAAGTCTTGCATCGTTAGAGCACTTTATGGTCCACTTCTGAATGTCCGATTCCTTTATTGCCAAGTCATGTACCCCACAACTGCTTACCCCTCCTTTACATGCAAGGATTTATGGGATATAAATAACATGAGTCGATTGCGAAGCTGTCTCACTGATTCACCGACTTGTACAGTCAATGCAAAGGTCAAATGAAGAGTTTTCTCTCACTATATTGACTTCTAATCCTACTGTGTCCTTCAGTAGCGCTTCATTTTACTCCCTCTTCTGCTAGAATTAGGGTTGTCGAAGGGAAGATGGCCGGCCACACCAAGCTTATTATAACCTGAAAGAGCTCTCTCCTTTCAAATGCTGATCTGTCCCTGCCTGAGATTACTGAAAGACTTCTATCACCCCGCAGCATAAGTGGACCTTGAACTAAATCACAGCAGCAACACTTGAAATGACAACACTGCCAGATTTTGAGGCTCCACTGATGAAAGGAAACACACAAGATAAAGACAAATCACTTACAATAAAACTAATCTGGGTGCACTTCACATGAAGTGGCGTGATTTAATTCATGCTTGAGACTGAGAATGATCAAGCAAAAAAGGAATCAAAGTGGTTTATTTGTTACAGAATCAGCAAATAAAACACATAAATAGAGCCAGATTGACTTATCAGCATGGCTGATATCAGCGTCCGATTGTAGCACTTGGCACTGGAAATCGTATCAGCGAATCTGCAAGAAATTGCAGTAAAGAAATGCCAAAGATATATTTATGGTGATTTAGAAACAGTGTCACCATTACACAGTCTGTCCATCAGAGAGAGCAGACAAACTGTAAAATGTCTCTACATATATTGGTCACAATTCTGGCTGCCAATATTTAGGGGTATTTTAGGATCTTGATGTATTAGTCGCATTCAGTTTTAGATTGGTCTTATTTATTTTTATGGTTTTAGACAACTCTTGGTTGTTTTAAGGTGCTATTTAGGTTGTTTCTAGGATGAAATGTTTTTTCTCTGTAATTTTATAATCACTTTTCTGTCTAATTCTGATTTTTGGTGCATTTTGTGCATCTGTCTTATGTTGTTTCTCTGTGACTCTCTGTTGTTGTTGCCTATCTTGGCCAAGACACTCATGAAAAATCTTTTTTAATTTCAATGAGGCTTTCCTGGATAAATATATGTTAAATAAAATTAAGTAAATACAATTCAAACACAATGTATAAAGGATAAAGTATAATGTTTCTTTTGTGCAGTTTCTATATTACTTCTATGCAGCTTACAGGGTCTGACTCCAGGCTAAGTGGAACATTCATTTTTGGTCTTAATATTAGTAACAGAAAGTGAAAGGGTGCTAAAAAGCTGATACTGATTAGGTGTTGAAGTGGGTACGTCCTGGTCCATTGCAATGTGCATTAAATATCATTAGCCCTGTAATCTGACACTCATTATATTTGGTTCGTATCTCTGACAGATTGGTAATTTATTATTATCAGATGGAGTCTCAGCTGCTGCTGAAGTAGATCCCTGTGATTTCATTTTCAAGCAAAAGTTTATTGGTTGCCAGATTCTATAACAAAAACAATATTGTTTTTTGCCCTTTGTGACAGCAACGATGCACAGATTTATCTTCTCCTGAAGCTGCAGGGACATGAATGCGCAGCTACAGATGAATGCAAATAAGCCAGTGTACTATTTGCACCACATATCTTTGCATTGCTGCATAGTAAACTCGGGATTCCCATATGACTACAGCTGCCAAAAAGAAGTAGGAGTATTTTTTAGGGTCACTTAAGCTTTGATGAACAGGCAAAGAATCTGGTGCAGCCGTGCTTCTTTCATCTGAGTTCAGTTCATGTAGTAATGTGGAGCAAGAAAATACTCTACGCTTTTATCTCCTCTCTGTAACTCTTTATTCTGGCATCGACCAAAAACACCATCTAGGGATTTGTAATAGCCTATAATTATGACATAATAAATTCTGCAACCGGTCTGTGGAGCATATTTGGTGTTTCCATCCAGAAACAATGACACTCTTATCTTTGCATAATGACCTAATAAATAAGATGGACTTGATGTTTTTTTGGGTTATTGTGTTCCGTGACAGAGCTTTTGCCATCAGGGCCTGTATGCTTAATGTGATGTCTCCTATCTGATTATTTTTGCTAGCACACTGTTTGTTTTCTCTTCTCTTCTTTTCACCATTATTATTACATGCACTCTCTCCAGTCATGTCTTTTCTGAGGCTTTCAAAGAAATTAAAAAGCATCCAGTAGCCTACTTTGTTTTGTAGTTTGGCTGCTGCAGGTTAAAAGGTGTTTCCTTGAGAGCTGTTTTCCATCAATAATTCTCATAAGGGGTTGTCATTTTTCAGAGAAGGGAGACACACGCAATCTCTGCCTCAAAGGTCACGAGTCACATTTCAACTGAGTGTGTTTTTGTCTCCTGCTCTACCACAATACCTCCTTCCTGACAATTTATGAGCTAAATCTTTGTCTTCCCCAAAACTGCAGCCCTCTCAGCTCATTACCGAGTGTGTGAACCCTACTCCGACCACAAGGGGCGTGACCACTTCGGCTTTCACTGCCCACGCCTCTCAGACAACAAGACCTACATGTTCTGCTGCTACCACAACAACACCGCCTTCAAATACTGCTGCAACGAGACTGAGTTCCAGATGGTCATGCAGATCAACCTCACCACCACCTCAGACGGTTATGCACACAAGTGAGTGAAAAATAAAAAATCACACTGCATTTCACCCTATTTGACCCCTTTACACTGTGCATCTGCCCTGTCAAGTACCAGTTCTGTGTCATTAGTCCGATGTCCTTTTTTTTTTTTTTGTTCCTGAAGTCCTTTAATAATGAGTATCATGGTTGAGTAAGTCCAATCCATTTATTTTTATTACCACTGAGTTATTGCCATTCAAATTGATCATGTTACAGTAGTGCCACCTGTTGTCAAAATGCCATCAGATTTTGCAGGATCGCTTACAGCATATAAATGCATGCAACAGGTCAAGAGTCTCTGTAAAATATGTCAAATATGTCTCACCCACAAACCTTTGCTGACCCATTATAGGAAAATGCGATGGCACATGAAAAACAAATGAACAAATACATTTTTTTGAGGTCATCCAAATAATGTACCGAATTTGGTTGAGATGGGATTAAAAACAAAAGAGGAAAAAAACAAAAACTTGTAAGGCGGAAATGGACGAAATTTACAATGTAGGGCTGCAACTAATGATTATTTTCATTATCGATTAATATGGTGGTTATTTTTATACAACAAAATGTCAAAATAAATCGTGAAAAAATGCCCATCACAACTTCCCAGAGCCCAACGTGGCATCTTAAAATGTCTTATTTGTTCGACCAACAGTCCAAAAACCAAAAATACACAGTTTACAATAATATCTGACAAAGAAAAGCAGCAAATCCTCACATTTAAGAGGCTGGAACTAGAGAATGTTTGGCATTTTTCACAATTTTTGCTTGAAAAATTAATGATCAATTATCAAAATACTAATTGACTAACTGATTAATCGACTAATCGTTGCAATGCAGGAATAAGACATAGATATTTACTTCCATGCCTCTCGGTTCAGGAGTAATGAGCCAAAATGTAAAGTGCTGTATTAATGGGCACGCTGTGGCGCTATCCACATCAGAAGTTAATCAGTTCTTCTTTGGGCCATGACGGAACTTTCCACCAAATTACATTGAAATCTGTTGTGTAGTTTTTGAGATATCCTGCAAAACACAAACAAACAAACAGGACCAAAACATAACCTCCTTGACTTGGTGGAGGTAATTAGGGGGAAAACAGGTTGTGCTGAATCTTGAGCCGAGTTTAATGGGAACAGCCATGGTGGAACAAACTGTTTCAGGGATGACATTTCCTCAGATCAGATGAAAACAGACGGTTACAGTCTGCTTGCTCACAAACGTTTCGCTCCCTCGACAGTCACTCGGAGTCATTGACACCGTTTGCCTCTTGCTGAGAGGGTTTGCTGACATTGATCCACACCTACAGAGGCATTCAAAACCACCACAGAGAGGAGCAGATGCTGAAAGCAGTTGTTGTGTTGCGAGTGGAACGCCCCCACATGATAGCTCACAAAGGCAGGTGTTAAGTACTGGCTATTATATCAAGTATCACTATGGTATCCTATCATAGTACAGATGTCCATGCAAGAATTATAGTACTTTGTAGTATTATTAGAGATTATTATATATTAGATATTAGATATATATTATATAAGAGGTACTGCACACTTAAACATGTTTTTGAGCTGTAAACTAAATGATATGACTGTACTGTGATGAAACACATCAACACTGGTGTTAATATTGACGTTTCTTAACAAATTTATAAAAATCAGCATTTCATGGGTTGGAAACATGCTGATTTAAAACGCCAGTGCTGACATAGAGTCAACCGGTTGGGACTTAACTACGTCATGAAATTTATATTAAAAAAAAGACTCTAATCAGTGTCAGTCAGTCTTCCCCGTGTCTCCTGACCCACACACTACATAGCCACGAGGCCACGCCTCCTACAGTTGTTGTTCCCTCACTCGTTGCATTTTTTAAATGTGCTGGGAAAGAGGGCTCTAGTTGAATTTGAGGGTGTAGTTACACTTTAATAGTAAACCGCACTACACATGCCAAGATATGACAGTATATTTTCGGAGGACACCTGAAGACACACGTATTGGTTGCAGGATAAGCAGATTTAAGCTGAGTAAAGGACACGGAAAAATGAGCCTCTTGTTCTGTGGGAGCTCTCAGTGGGAGGTTTGGGTGACAAAACCACAGCCCTCTGTACTAATGCCCTCCCAGCATGCCTCTGTCTTGGACGGTTCACACTGCCCTGCAGCAGGTCATGATATTTCATTTTAGTGTCAGATGGCCTGTTGGGGCCACTCTTTCATACTGGCTCACTGGGCGATAGGACTGCGGGGTTGATATTTACCACTGGCCAACTGAGTTAAACTGGCCATAATTCTGCTCTCTCCTCACACTGCACGCTGAAAATGGTATTATAGTTGGAGATTTACTGCAGTTTGAGGTTAAACTAAAGGCGTTTGTCCTCTGAGGGTTTCACCAGTAGTGTATAACACTCCATATAGTTACAGAGTAGCTGAAATGCTGCAGAATCAAAATAGATTCAGAGTGAAAGAGTCACCTGAGAATAACATTTTTTTTAAAAAGCAACAAGAACTGCTAGCAACCTTTGACAGATAATCAATAATTGCATCTGCTTTCCTTCTCTGAGGAAGCTCTGTTAAATATTGAATAACATTTGTTTTAGTTGTGTGGTCGTGATCGATCCCTCCAAGAACTGTGCACATACTCTTGCTTGCTTTACCCCCAGGTTGACTCAAATATAGTTCGACATGGAAAGCATATTGCCCCCTCAAATTACCTTAGTAGACACACACAAACTAAATTACAGGTAAATGTCTCAGATGCAGAGGTGAGGAAAGGTAAATGCAGTTAAGGATACATTTAGATTTGAGTCCAGCGGTGGCATTCGCCTGCCTTAGTGCTCATTCGAGCAGCTCAGATGTTCGTTTTAAAGCCATTTTTTCAGATAAATATCCCCAAGGCCACATCATTTTCAAACAGAAGTGGAATCCCATTGATTAACTGAACTAGAAGCACTTGGACATCACTTTTCACAAGGGCTTCAATCAATGCAGTCATATAAATTGCAAAGTGTGCCAAAGTGACATAAAAGATGGGTTTCCCTCCAAATAAATCTCTATTTTCAAGTAATATCCCGTGTCATCTCTGTCTCTCAGAGCCAGAATAATCTTTTTTTTTTTCATTCTGTCTAATAGAAGCATCCTAATAGGACTGAATCTCTTTCAATTTGTGCGATATTACCCAACTAAATGTCCTCAGCACCAAAGAAACAGAAACATCACACCCAGATCTTCTCAGGAAGCTATTTCTGTGCATTTACCTTGCTGTACTTTATGGATGTGGGTGGACTAAAAGAAAGTTCAAATGTTCCCCACATGAATCCAGCTGGATAATGTAATACATGAAGAAAAATTTATGAGAGGTGAAAACTAGGAGCACAGATTTTCAGAGGCACTGCGGAGGAGCCAATATGAGACGGATTAAAAAGTCTCTTGTGCTAATGAAATTCTTTGTCCAATTTAAAAAGCAGTATTTAAAAAGCAGCAAATGGAACAGATGGAGGTTTTTTTAAGTATATTTATTTAACTATTTTTTTAATCAAGGGAGGATTTGATGAATGTCTTGGTCTTGCCACATGAACAGCAAACAACTGGCAGCTCTATCGTAGCTATTGGAATTTAAGGGCCCAGCTTAAGGGTATCTGGATGGTATCTCTGAGCATGTGAGGACTGTTTATCATCATCTTTCCCAGATTACACGGTGCTAATACCCCCAGTCTGTCTCTCCCACAGTAATTATACAGCTCTGGTCGGCGTGTGGATCTACGGCTTTTTCGTCATGGTGCTGCTGGCGCTGGACTTTCTCTACTACTCAGCCATAAACTACGAGCTGTGCCGGGTCTACCTGGAGAAATGGGGTCTGGGAGGACGCTGGCTGAAGAAGGCTCGGAGTCAGTGGCACAGGTCCATGCCAGAGGAGAGCGAAGCCCAGGCTCAAGCCCAGCCCATGGTCCCCAGCCACTACCAGCCCCGACACAGCCTCAGAGGGGAGAGCCACAGCCCCACCCTCCTGCCCTACAACACATCCACCGCATGGTGAGTCACTGTGTGTCACATGACGACTGCCAACCTGCAGATGGACACGCATGTCTGCTGTAAAGCTGCAAGAATCAGCAAATAGTGAACTAAGATCTGCGTCACAAATCTCCTGGGTAACTACAGCTGGTGTTTTCATGGAGATGTCTCCGTGGGAGAGTTGGCAGTGTGCAAATAATAATTTATACATAACAGACAGACGGGTAGCTGGAAGAGACTGTTGGGATTTTGGTGTAGATCAGTTCATTAGACAATCTGATGATGTAACTATGCTTTAAGTGATTATGGTCATTTTATTTAGAAAGCCCCAAACCACACATTTTTCTCAGAGGGCTTTACAATCTGAACAACACAGGACACACTCTAAACTTAGACCCTCAATTCAGATATGGAAAAACTCTACAATTTAAACGGTAAAAAAAAGGGAAAAACAGGAGGAGCAACAGAGGAGGGACTTGCAGGACCGACAGACATGCAATAGATGCAATATGTGCAGAGTAGACAGAAAGTAGAATTACACAACTAAGGAAATAAAAGTACATAAGGTATACTATTAAGTAAATATTAAGTGTAATTGTAAGTTATAAAGTTTCAGAACAAAAACAAAAATGTCTTATTTGTACCCTTTGCCCCATTGGTTGTTACTCGACTAAAAGACCAGCTACCTCACAAGCCATCTGACTGATTTGGCAAAGCAATTTCTAACTTTGAGAGCGGACACGCAGCGAGGTGCAGACCTGAGCCTTCAGCGCAAGTCTATGAAAATTGTCGCACAACTCTCCTCTGATGGATTCAATTCAGCGAAGAAGCCAATGTTTACATCAGATCGGCTGTTAATGCTAATCTCCAAGACAGAAATTCAGAAAAACTGAATCCCTCCAAACTGACAACCATACAGTAGGATGTGTTACATAACCCTGTGCTGACTGCTGACTATTACTAAATTGAATTTGTTCTACTCTGTTAAGCATGTTACAGTGCAGAGACTCTTGTTGTTGTTGTCTGGAAAAGCAATGAGTGTAACAGATGCTTAGAAAGATATTCAAGGGTCCCGTTCAGAGATGTTCTTTTACTTCATTTCTTTTTTTAATACTGTCTCATTTTCTTGTCTTTGTGTTTTGTTACGTAGAGAAAAAAAAACATGGCAGGGAAACAGTGTGTCTAGCAGGACAAATTAGAGCATTTCTAGCATACTTTTCCCAAGCCAACAGGGAGGAAGCTCAAACATCAGGCTCCCCGTTTACTTGAATTCCTTTTTAAGAGTGCAGTGCGCACACAAAGACACACACACACACACACACACACACACACACAATTACTGCCTACCAATGATATTGCTAACTCTGCTCCTTTCAAAATCATAGCAACTCACTGGTAAAGAATTCAATATATGGTTTCCCTCTGACTAAGGAATACAGACTTTATCAATATTTTAAGAATCTTGCCCTTCCGCCCACTAATGGATAATTTTCTGCAAAGCATCTGATCTGTATTTGTCTTTCATCTCAAAATAGCCGCACTCTGTCTCAACATCAACCTCTTTTTAATACAGACATTTTCCTGGTTTTAAGTCTTACCAGCTCATTAGGGAGCTGTCATTATTAATGAATAGAAAAGAACAGAATAATGTGAAAGCTTCACTGCCCGCCAGAGGCCCCTACCTCATATTTAACCTGAATGATTCGACTCTGAGTCCCATTAGAAGCCTTCTGTGTCCAAACACCATCTGCTGTCCTTTCAGTTTATCTTTTTATTACCTGTGAGGGCAGTCACAGGAGTCTCAAGGTGTGTTAGGCTGCGTGTGACTGTTGTTAAAACATAAGAGATGATTTACGATGCCAAGAGTGAACTACAACACACAGCACCCACAGGGAACTTTTCTTTTCTTTTTTTTTTTGGCAGGCATTGTTCAGACTCTCAGCTACACAATCATAGAGCACGGTCTGAACAAACCTACATTTTTGCGCAGTCAATTTTTCATTCGGTTCTCTGTCTGAGACACTGTGCACCCTATCTGTCTGACTGGGGCTCAGAGTCTCTTCCTGGACATCTCTCTCGGGGTCATGATAATTTAATGTGGGCAGAGGTTTGACAAATGGCTTTCAGAAGCAGTGTGGACTGTGCGAGCCATAGATAGGAAGGAGCCGGGACGCTGCAGAGGGATCCTGGGGCCGCTCCGCTGGTGGAAACATGGTTAACTAAGACTGGACATATCCATGGAGCCTCCTCATTAGACATAAAGTCAGTTCAGTATGATAGCACTCATCAATCCTAGGCTTATGAGGTTGACCTGTACTGGCAGCTCTCCAGCTTTAAGCCAGATGCTGTCTATAAAAAGGTGTTTGAAGCTGCAGCAAAATGCTCATTGACAAAGTGGGCCTAGAAAACGAGTTCATGGTAATGCATGCTGATGATGACTGATGGGAACTGCTTCAGGACGGATAGTGGTGTGGGATAACTTCTATCTTTTTCTATAAAAAGTGTAGCTGCTTTTTTAATAAACAGGACAGCAGTTACAAAGAGCTAAGAATATTCTTAGATAATCACTTACATCAGTTAAAAAAAAGAAGTGACAGATGCTGGGAGCTAAATTCAGTCACAAGCTGTTTCTGGGGCAAGATTAGAATAGCCTATTTCCAGTTTCACACAGTGGACCACTTCTCACAATCCAGATAACGCTTATACACCTTTTGTTAAATGTGTTAAGTAACCACGATGGCTGATACTGTACGTATACCACAGCTGATGTTGCCCACACAGTGCGTCATCAGATGGCCCATGGTTTATTTGCGGGGGTACAGATCTTTATCCCCAGAGAGGAAGCAGGGTAAATGGCTTAGAAAACTGGGTCCACTTATTTGAACATCTGCTGGCCAAATGTAAACAAACAGAGATGGGGTCAAATCCCACAACTGGCGCAGCAGCATCTAAAAACAACCCAGTCACACAGCAACTCAGGAATCCAGCACAAATGGTTACCAGTGCAGCTCGGAGTAATCCTGACAGCAAGGCAAAGTACCAAATTATTTCTCCACATGCACAGATCTATTTCTTCAGAGAAAGTGCAGCTTGGCATTCAGTTTGTGGGAATACTATTTACCATACCGCTACGTGAGCGAGCGGGCTGGTATATACTGCTGGAGATCTGCTGGGGGTTCAGTGTGGGCGGCCTGGGAAACTGTTATTGCTTTCTCTCCATCGATACCCTTTATTAAAATCTCCTATTCATGTATTAAAACCAGTTTAAACAAATAAAAAAAACTTAACTGGTGTTATTCTTCACCAAGTGATGTGCGATCCAGGCGAGAGAAAAACAACAGGTCTGCCAAGCCAGATATTATGGTTTATCTTCACTTGACAGGAAGAATGCATTGTTTGTTTATGAGCATGGGAATTGACAGCAGATGGTAGTTTACTCACGGGTAATGTGGCACTTAATGGCAGCAACAACAGCCCACTCAACCATTGATAAAAAAGACAGTTTTTCAAAATCAGACATGTCATTTGCATTATCTGAAGGTCAGTCTTTTTCTGTAATAGCACATGGCATGGGTTATGGGTATGCCCAATCCCTGCAGTCAGTTCTGCTAGTTTGATTGATCTACAGCTCAGCTAATTTAAAAATATAGAAATAATGATTTGGTAAAAACAAAATACATGCACATATTTGTGTTTAGCAGGAAAATACAATAGGGCAACTGCACAGGACACACCTCTAACCAACCCGAGTCAGTCGAAACACCTGAACACCACGTGCTGCGATTGAGAGAGCATTAAAAATAGTTTGCAAGTGAGCAGATAAGTCGAAATAGAGAGCTAAAAGTAACTGATAAATGATCTAAGTGGTAGTACAAATGCAAATTTGAACCTTCTGGGGAAAAAAGAAAAAAAGCAGTATATACCAGCCAGCCAGATTACTATGTGTTGTATGAAAAACTTATTGTAACGAATCATGATTACCACTTTTATATAATCAATATGTTATTTAGTGAGCCTTAGAGGTGCTGGTAGGCATATTTTGTTACCTTCAGACAGAGCCAGGCTAGCTGTTTCCCCCTGTTTCCAGTCTTTAAGCTAAGCTAAGCTAAGCTAAGCAGCTGCTGATTCCAGCTACATATTTACCATTTAGACATGAGAGTGGTATAACTCTCGGCAAGAAAGTGAATAAGCATATTCCCCAAAATGTCAAACTATTCCTTCAGATCATCCAGTTTAAAATGCACTCAGATGAACACCCTTGCAACATGACAGGTAGTGTCAATGAAGGGGTACTTGAGCTCGTCTCACAGGGCTGTGGGGGTAAAACTGCTCTAAGCTATCACATTGCCACAGGAAAATAACATTTTGGCATAACAAATCCTAGCAGGGCTCTCATGTAACCCTTAAACGGCAATAAGCTCAGCTGTTCCTGGAAGCTCCAGCTCTATCGCCATAAAGTGCTCAGCAGCATTAAAGCCCTGATTGGTTGTCCACTCGTGGCTATTAGGACATTAAACGTTTGGCCTGGATCCCAGTTTGTGCCAACCCTCTTTGCCCAGTAGTCCACCTCCAGCAATTAGTGGTACTGGGGAGCAGCAACATCATCTGGGTATCTTTACACCAGAAGGAAAATTTAACAGCACTGGCTGGCAGTGAGACTCTCGTATATTATCCCTTATTTTACATTTCTTTTGTAGTGAGCCCACTCTGACACTCTCCCCTCTCAGAACTGCAAGAAATATCTGATCTGGTGCTGTCATTTCAGTCTGGCTTTACTGCATATTTTACATAAATTTAGTTTGTCTTTAGTCAGTGCTGATCAAGCCTTGCTGAGCAAAAGTAGCTGTGCAATGAAGATAAAAAATAAGCTGCTCCTTTGCTCATGTTTGGTGGCTGAATAAAAAATACGACCTGTCCACGGTGTGCCCCGCATCTTGTCCAATGTCAGCCCCCCCGCGACCCTCAAGGATAAACAGGTATAGCTAATGGATGGATGGATGGATGGATGACTCAACGTTGGTTTAATGTAGTGGTTTTCAAACTGGGGGGCGTGGATGTTGAGCAGACCTAAAGTTGCATGAATATGATTCATGTGGTGACATAAACAAACAAAAGTGCTCTGATGCTAGCAAGGCTATTTTGCTAACCTCGCCCGTCTCGTCAATGACTGATACAAATGGAATCCAATTTTGCTGGGGTTTTTTGGGCATGAACTTTATTCGGCTTCTGAAGGGGGATGTGACAGAAAAAGTTTGAGAACCACTGTGTGCTGAGCATCAAGAAGTGCCATAGATAAAAAGTGGGAGAAATTAGATGTTGGGCAACATCAAATGGCACCACTGTACTATCAACCAGAGTCCCTTGGTGATTCATAAATCACTTGGCATCAAGTCACAGCAGCACCTCACGCCAGTAACCACCCACCCACTCACTCAAGGTTAGTAGCTCGTTGGGCCAGCTGAGCTTAGCCATGGATAGAGCAGTCCATGTGAGGTGGCATCTGTCACCACATTCTGCATATACCTGACTCACCAGCAATCGTAACACTGCCTCTTACAGCCAGACCTCAGTGACTCAGCGTTATCACCCAGTCTAGTAAATGGAGTCTCCGTCACCTGCTCAGTCTGTCTGTTACATCACTTCGGTCATAGGTAACCATCCCTAACACCAACACTTAAACACCTGCCGGTCTGCTGTCTGCCAGGGAAATGACACTCAGCTACACTCAGCAAGCTGAAACAGCATTTCACATCTTCTTTTTCCCAGTTTTTTTTTTCTGTCAAGAGTGTGATCAAAGCCTAGCTGTGTCTCCTGCATATTCACATCCATCTTTGAACTCACTGGTTGGCTTTCAGTGGTAATAATAGAATTGTACATTATGAAATTATTCCTGGCCTGTCTGTCCACAGAGCGGCATGCCAAGACCTTGTCCAATTAAAGCAACACTCTCCATGTGGTGTGAGTTAATTAACATCATAGATGCTACAAAGGCACCCAGGCACAGAGTTCTGCTGCAGGCTAAAGGGAACGAGAAGGGGAATAGCTTTAGCTGAAGTTTAGCTTAGAATGACTTCTGGCATTGCCTCGAGCAAGTGTGGTGCTGCAATTTTATTTTTGGGCTGTGTTTGTGATCTTTTATTAGATCTGTTGTCACATGTTTACTTTGCATTTTAGTCCTTTTCTCTTGAGTGCATTAGAATAACCTCCAAGTCTTAAAGGCACCCTGTGTTAATGAGCAAAAGCATCAATGTCACATCACCCTGTTAACAAATATTCCTGTGTTCATACAAGAACGCAAGGTAAATCAATAAGGCGAGGAGGTGGAAACTTTTATCTTCCTATTTACAATGTAGTTACTTTATTTTGGGCAGCAGAAATGGGTGCGGTGGATGTGATTCATAGAGGTGGGGGTGGGCTGAAAGTCTTTACAAGAATTACAAACTTGTAAAATATTTCTGTAAATCGGATTGCTTTTTGAAAAGCGAAGCTGCCCCATTTTATTAGTCTTTGTGTTTGCGGGCCTTGAGCTGATTTTCGAGCCAATATGTTGTTATATAAAGATCAATGAGGACCATTAAGCACGAAGCACACACATCGTGATCTGAGTCAGTTTCAGCTTTCCGTGTTGTTCAATAGGATCCAGGAGATTTTATTCCAAACAACTTTTGTGGCAACTCAGTGGAATTTGATGATGCAGATGTGCACGGCGGGATTAAAGATGGCTGTTTGGAGAGGAGAAAGCAATGATACAGCCTCCATTTATTTTCTTCCATCTCTTAATTGTTTTCACTCTTTTTGATCCATATGTATGAGATCTTTGAAATATGTATGTATGTGATCCTAGAACGTTTCTTCTTCACTTGCTTGGTTTTCCAAAGCTTTCAACCACATCTTGTTGCCTTCATCGGTGGATGTAGTATGTCGGTTGTCATGGAGATGACCAAAAACAGAAGCAGAACCGGTCACAGCATCCAAAGCCAGAGATCATCCTTTAAGAGACAGTACAAGCGCCTGTTATTGCGAGACAGAAATTCCATACTAATGTCATGTGATAACATCTAAACCATCTCCATGACAACTGGGCAAGAAATAGACACGAGATGTGTTTGAAAGCTTCAAAAAAATACATTGTATGAAATGTTTTAGGTCTCCTTTCTGCAAAACAAGCGATTTCTCTATATTGTAATGTGTCTGACAAGAAAGTAGACCTTGAATGTTTTGTCAAGAATTAATATTTATGCTAATTTCTGTATTTCTCTCTGGGCAGAATGACGCTGCGAGTGGACAAACTGAAGAGTAGCAACACCTTGTTTCCTTACGTGGTACAGAGGAGTCGCCCCACAGATGCCCCTCTCTGGACCACAGACACAAACACCAGTGGTGGGCTAGCCATACTGTAGTAGCTAGAAGTGACTACTGACCCTTTCTAATGAGCACAAAACACCCATGGACTGACAGAAGCAGGCTGATATGGCATTTAGAAACCCAGCTGAACAAAGGCTGCCAGGAAACACGGAGGACTGTACTGCTGCTGCCACAGCAGAGGAGCGACAGACACATTCAACTGCTCACAGGTGTTCAGTGATCCCCTGAAATGGCTGCCAAGGCCTGGAGTATCCCAAACAAATCCGAGCTGAACTGGATAAACTGTAATCGCAAGCGAGGAGGAGGAGGCTTGCCTGTTTTGTTTTTTTAAAAAAAAGCTCATCTTTCTAGATATAAAATGTTTATTACACTGCTGTGTCAGTTTGTGTTCAGTAGCAGTTAGACACAGTTGTGGGTTATCTATTTGGTGATTTATTTATGTGAAGTAGTCAGAGAAATATATGAGTGGTTAACATTCGGAACATGTGACAGCTTAGGTTGATGCTGAGCATCGCACTTAGACTAGAATGTTTTTGTTACTTAATGAAACTAGACACAAAATATCTCTGCAGCCATGTTGGAAAACAATATCTTGTATGAAATGTTTTAGGTCTCCTTTCTGCAAAACAAGTGATTTCTCTATACTGTAACGTGTCTGACAAGGACACAATGCCATACAGTTAAACTGCTGTAGATCTAAAGGTTTTACATTAGGTCATCAAGACTTCTCTTTGGTTCAGTGATGGTGAGGAAAGGGATCTTGACTCTCAATAAGTTATTCACCCAAAACATTAATGAGGATCAGGGATGCTTTCACAACAGCAAAGAGCTTTATGCTACGTTAAACATAAACTTAACCCTTGGCTATGCGCCTACAAGCCCATTTGAGACCATCACTTATAAAGTTAGTGTGAGACAGTTGCCTCGGTAACCTCATCCATTGACTTGTTTCCCCTTCATTACCGGAGCTGCCTGAAAAACAGCTCCATTAGCAATATGATGCAAATGAATATCCATTTGGTTCCTTTATAAGGAGCGCTCTATATCCCACATTGGTAATAGACAATTGTAAGCGATTAGCCATAATAGAAAATGTAAAAAAAAAATCCATTAAAACCCCCTTCACTGTCAGCAATAATGTACAGTAGCTTAATCAGAAGGATGACATGGTATGTAAAAGTCAGAGGGGCCAGCCAAATGAGCACTGGGTAATCACTGAGGTGTATCGCAGAGGTTTCAGGTCAGTTTACATTAAAAAAGAGAGGTGAAGTCGATGAAATGGACATACAGTGTTTCTGGATAATGAACTCATATTGAAAAAGGTCTCCAACCATTTCTGTGTCAGCTTTGTGAGGAGAAAAGTGAAAATAATTATCACTTTTTAAAGAAAAGCTTTTACTTAAGAGCTGCAGCTAATGATTACTTTCATTGTCGACTAATCTGCCAGTTATTTTCTTCAATCAGTCAATGAATCATTTGGTCTATAAAATTTCAGAAAATAGTTAAAAACTGCCTGTGGCAATTTCCGACAGCCTGAGGTCAGGTATTCAAATTGCTCGTTTTATTCAACCAACAGTCCAGACCGTGAGGATTTTCAGTTTACTATCATACATGACACAGAAAAGCACAAAAGCCTCGCATTTGGAACCAGTGAAACCTAGAAAATTACTAAAACGATTAATCGGTTATCAAATTACAATCATCTAGGGCCGCAACTAAAGATTGACTTCATAGTTGAAGTGTAAGAAAATAGTGAAAAATGCTATAAACTATATGGTGATGTCTTCAAATTACTTGTTATGTCCAACCAGCAGTCCAAAATCCAAAGATATTCAATGAACTGTCTCATTAGACAAAGAAAAGCAGCACATTATCACATCTGAGAAGCTGAAACTAGGCAATTGTTTGGCATTTTTGCTTGAAAAATAACTTAAACAATAAATTGATTAACAAAAGAGTTACAGAATAATTTTCTGTCAATTGACTAATAGATACATTGACTAATTGTTTCAGCACATTTTAATGAAAAGTTATTACTTCATATGCAAAATCTGATTTGACTACTGAGATAAATTTTCTGTAATCCATAAAATGCTGTCCTTTCTGTCTGATAACAAAAAACAGCAGCTGTTGGTGCCAGACTGTATGTGAGCGACAGCGTGTGAAGACCAGGCGGACAGACAGTAGGTAGGCTACAGTAGGAGAGGGGTGTCTGTGCCAATCTTGCATCTGCAACTGGTAATCTGGCAGCTGCCCGGCCTGTACATGTACAGAAACTCGACTCGACACAAAAACATGCAGGCGGAAACGAGATAGCCATGAGACTTGAGTCTTGCCATCATATTTATCCTCTCTGTTTCATGACGTTTAAGTGGACCCTCTGAACAGACTCTGGCCTGACGGCGTTATTCAGTTATCAGCAATAATATTCACATTTGCTGAGTCGTTAGAGCAAGTTAATTCCCATTTCAACGGCTAAAGTTTAATTGCGTGTGCGCCCCAGCAGGCTCGTGCCATCGCTTTCAGGGGCAGAGGAATAGGATGTGTCCAAGTGAAATAATTGGCCCAGAGATCAGCAGTGGTTTTAAATTATACTCTCTTGCTCTCTCTCTGTAGCTGCCCTCCTTATTCCCAGAGTGTGAACAGCAGCGGCAAACAGGGAGGAGAGGTTTTTAACAGGTGCAGCAGCATAAAGGGGATTTAATTAGTTCCCAATGCTGGATAAGTGTGGAAAAAATCCATAGACTGTATATAAAGATGGACAACATGACAGCTCCCCAAAAGTGAAGCCAAAACGTCTCGATCACCCCCTGGTGGCTGGTTGCAGTATAGGTCATAAACCCCGCCCCCTCCATGATAGCAGATGGGACATGGGCCAAACTGAAAAATCAAAGTACATGTCAAATAAAATGTTCCCAAAGATGGTTCTGTCATTTTAGGTAGTTCTTATCATGCTGGTGTATGTTCAAGTGTTCACTTTTCTGATAAGGTTGTCTCAAAATGACTTCACCAGCACAAGATGGCAGCGCCCGTATCCAGGATATTTTGGCTTCATTGTTGCACAGTGTGAGGAAGTGGAGATGCGTCGTCCATCTTTATATACAGTCTGTGGTAAAATCTGATATGTTAGAGAACATGTCACATTTCAGGGCTCTATGATGTGCGTTCTGACCTGTAATAAGGCAAAGGAGATCTGTTCTTATCACCAATAAAGTAATAGTCACACCCAGGGAAAAAACACAAAACTTTGATTTTGCCTCTGACAAGCAGTAGCAGGGTCAAAAATGGATTCCCTCAAGACACATACGAGGAATCTTTCCCCCCCATTTCTTAAAATGTTACAACTTGGTTTTGTGATGTTTTCTGTTTTGTTGAAAACAGTCTTGACTCTGGCCTGGTGTGATGTGGTACTGTAAATCGTATCAGCTCAACCCTCTTCCCAAATACAAAAAAAATAAAAATAAAATAAAAATATAAAAACAAACAAAAAAAAAGCATGGGAAGAAGCGAGCTCACATCTGTTTCAGTCTCTCCAGGTTGTCATGGTAACAGTTGCCTTACAGTTGAATACCCACCTGTACACAGAAGCTTTGTAGTGGTTGATACCTCACTTTTTGGGTGTGGTGGTGATGATAATGTGCACCACGTTCTGTCTATGTATTTACTACTAGATAGAATGTTCAGTACCGTTTTCAGTCGGATTGTTATTGCACTTGTTGACTTTGTATTGTCACGACAGGGAGAAATAAAGTTTTATCTTTTCCAGTGTGTTTAAATCCCTCTGTGTCAAGTGCTCTTTGGAAGAAGTTCCTTTATTTCATTAAGCCTTTAAAGCCAAAAGATAGTAAAGGTTATTAAAATAATACTTTTAGTTATATAATTACAATGGAGTGTAAAAAGTTGGTTAGAAATAGAGATAACCGCTTTATTTTGTCCTTTACCTCCAATGATTTGGTAAAATAAATTAAAACTTTATTATTTGACTCTTCTGTTTGTCTTTCACCAGCTAATTTTTTTGTTCTATTTTTGGGGATATTGGCACACATTTAATTGTTTAACTATTTCCTATTTTCCTCACCACATTTCCAATTTTTCATAGAAATAAAAACAAAACACAAACAAAAACAGCTTTGTTTTTCTAGACGCAGTGTAAAGCTGATTAGCCCTAGCATTAATCGTATGATAAGGATAAATGTAAGCTCAAACTATTATTTATTCAACTTAACCCTGTTTGGATGCTTAGATTACATGCTTGGACAAGACAGAGGTTAAATTTATGCTGTATTATATCTAACAGCTTTCAAAGGCTTTGAGAATGTGGACTAACCAATGTGTTTTAATATTTCGGGAAATGGGCTTGCTGGGGTCCTGGAGTGTAAATTTCCCAAATCCAATAAAGAGCAATAATAATACAGCAATAAAGCAGCAATAAAGAGCCGCTTAAGTTTCCTACTTTATGATAAAGTAGCATTCAGGACAGGCTCTCACACAGTGGCTATGCTAGTTTGTAACATAAACCCCACAAAATAATGTAGTTAGCTAATGATATGCTACCTCTTAGCCATGGAAGTAACGGGCTAGGTTTCTGGAGTAAGCTAGTTAGCCCGACATGCTAACGTAGCCTGACTGTTAAATTCATTCCTTACACTTTTATTCTTTTTGAGTTTTGGAAAGACTAAAAGAAGACACTACCATCCAAACTCTTTATATACAGAATATTGCTCTTACTACAGCCCCACACACACCACTTCAGCAGGTAGAGAAATTCAAAGCTAAACAGGTGTTATGATTGCTAATCTATGATTGGACAATCACTTTAAGGGTTTAGCGGGTTTAGCGAACAGTCTTGAAGTTATTATTTATTTTATATTAACTGATCTGAGGTAAAGGAAAAATCTGTATGTTATTGATGTATTCAGTAGTGTTTTTGACTCGCCTGATGATGACCTTTTACTGCCTTTTGTTGATTTGGTGGCTCCATAAGCCTCTGAATGAACTGTGTTTTTTTTTTATGGTCAATCGATACACTGTGAGATGATTCATCCGGCCTCAAAGCAGTGACCCTCTCAAGCTGACGACAACAGAGCCACATCCAAAGCTGGCCAACATGGAAACATCATTAAAGCAAAGAAGCGATGTTGGAAAAACTAAGGTGATAGACAGACAGACAGCTCCAGGCCAACGGCAGACCTCAACACCTCGCTTCAAATCAGACACTGGCTGCTGTTTGCTTGCGTCAAAGGCCCCCGGCAACCAGAAAGTTTGTTACCACGTTGTCAAGGTCCCTTTGAGCTTTCCTAATAAGCTCTGACTTCTACTTTTACCCAATACCCATCCACTTCTGTTGATCATCTTGCCCAGGTTCTGCTCGTCAAACTGCGTCCTCACTCCGCCATCTCTCCTCCATTCACTCCATCTGTGTCCTCCTTCTTCCAGTATGCCTGTAACCAACGCTCTTCCCATCTGCGAATATGAAACCAATTGCTGCCATCCATCACCATTTAAAAACCATCGTCTGGATTTCCACATCCTGCTGTTATTGAGTAGCCTGAGATACATCCTGCCAACATTTTATCTATTAAAACTCCATTAGGCCTCGTCTCTCTGGTGCCCCGTCTGCTCGGACTGGATCTTCTGTGGCACTGTTGCTGCATTAAGATCGATCTGATGTAGATATTAATGCTACTGTTTCATGACATCCATTTAAACTAGCCATTGTGAGTGTTCAAGTGGTGGACCACACCTAACTGATGCTAAGAAACATAAGAACAAAACAGGATAGTGCCAGACTGACGTATGGTTTTGGCTAATTTGTTGTATGATATCAAAGTGACGTTATTGTCCAGCACAGAGAAACTAAGAATAAGCTTCTTTTAACAGGCCATCAGGATGGTGAACTCTGACCTCTGACCTCTGTATATCCTCGGCCTTGTCTGCTACTGTAGTGCATTGTCTTCAGTGAATAACAGTGGACACTGCATACTTACACTTATTTTACTTACATATTTTACGAGCTCTTCACAAGCATACACCAAGCTCAACTCAACTATGAGATCTAGAGTGACAATAATAAACTTAATTCACCCCAAAACTGCAGGTAACATACCATCTAGTAAACTGAGATGGACAAATCTAAACACCACAATCCAGATAGCAGTAAGCTAAGACACGTCATCTATGCAGCAGATAATTCTTAAGCATATTAAACACAAAAATACAATACTTTGAGCAGATATTTTTCTATGAAATGTTGCATTGGTAAGCAGCAAATTACCATCAGTACATATAATATAAGCCATGAGTGCAGCTGAATGTGGGAGCAATGACATAATGAAACAGGAGCTCAGCAGTTAAGATGTAATTGATATGTTGATATAAAGAATAGTAAAACAAGCTGTCACATAAACCCATTGCTTTGAGTTGAAATATTTCTCCAATGCTCAGCTGAATTTGAAATGTGTGGAGAAAATGTGACTTAGTGACAAAAGCCATGCTGAGCTCCCCATGAAGCCAATATTACAGAGATATAATTATGTGAATGGGCTGCGTGCAGTCATGTTTACACCCCTAAAGCCAATATACAATATTGTTTTCTACAAAAGACCTGGCTTGCAATGAGCCCTCAAAACAACAGCAACAAGCAAGGGGGAAATATGCACAAAACCAATTCAGCCCCTCAGATTCATAACACTCAAAGATGTATTCATATTTCACCATTATGTAAATCAACAGCATGAAAGCATCACAGCGCAAGTGCCACACATCAACCAAAAGAAAAATAACATCACTGTCAGACACTTCAAGAAGATTTTAAACAAGGAATACCAATGCCAACACTGTAAAAGCAGCGTAAAAGCATATATATATATATATATATATATATATGATCATCCCAAGCACACAAACACCAACTCAACAGAGCCAACACATCATATTACAACAGCCATGTCAGCACAAGCAGTTAGCTAATAAAAACTTAGCTTTGTGAAGTGAAGCAGTGATCTTGGCATGTCAAAGTGGAAACAAGATGGCAGTACACGACGACTTCCGGTGTCCAACGGCCGCTGAACAAGTAGCAAAACGCTGGTGTCCTACAGCAGTTGGGAGCCCAAAAACATTTTTGTGGTCCACAAAACCGTCCTAAAGTGACATGATAAGACTGTTGGCAGGCTAGCGTGTTTATGAAATGCTACATTAGCAGTAAAGGCGTTTACAGTTTCATTAAAAAGCTAGCTAAATGAACAATGCAAAAGAGTGGGCGGGACATTGACGGTTTAAAAGGGTGCGTTTGATATACTGTAAATTGCAGCCACAAGAGCTGGAGGGTCAACCATGAGTTTTACTGTTTACAAAGGTAAGATTTATTCTTTATTGGAAGTATTTTAAAACAATATTTTTCGGTTTTACAAGAGAAAAGACTTCAAGGATGAAGTGGTTGGTTACCCCACTTCCATCCAGCAGCAACAATCCTGGAAGCTGGGGCTAATGGAGGCCTTTGTAGTGAGTGTTAAATGTCCTGCACTTAAACTTACGTTATTGTTATTGTTATTGTGAAAAGAGGCAAGAGGGAATAACACTTCATAATAATGAGCTGAGTGTTGAAAATGTATTGGATTATTTCACAATTTCATGGTTATATGACATATTTGTCTGTAATTATTAATATGATCATTCATATTCACTGGGTCTCTATATTAGTTCATGGATATAGATATTTCTAAAACAAAAAAGCAGAATTGCTTTTAAAATCTGCTTAATTTGTGAGTTGCGCTACTAACGAAAACACAGATGATGGTGATGATTGCTGCAACAGCTCCTGTGTTGCATCAGTATATTGTTTGGATCGATGTCTGTTTTCAGTATGGCTCTCCTACTGTACAGTTTGATGATTAGAAGCTCAATGTTGCACCTTGCAGGTGGTTGAGCCTTAATCTCTCCCAGACTGTTGCCATTACCTTCTGCCTCCAACACAGCATGTGAGGAGTTGAGATAAGGACAAACCTGTAAAAAGTGTGTTATTTTAAAGGTTAAATAAATTAAATTAGAGCAAATTGCTTTATCTTAATCATTCATTCACAATGTTTTATCTGTAACAATTATTCATTAAGCTGCACAACAACTTATTTTGCAAACAGTTTAAATGACATATAAAGGTGTTTCAGTGGTTAAACAGCACAATATGACTTAGCAGTAAAAAGGTCCTGGGTTTGAATTTCACTACTGGTTCTTCTGTGTGGATTTTGTATCTCCTCTGTATGTGTGTATCACTTAAAAAGACGCCCGTGTTTGGTATCGGCTGCTAAAGCCAAGGCTCACTATAAATACTGCGGATGGGTCAAATACAGAGGACACGTTTTCCCCAGAAGGATCAGTAGTTTGTTGCATAAAAAAAGGGTAATCAGAACTTAGTTTAAATCACTCTTCATTATGTCCTCCTAGGTCAAAGCACCAAAGTGGGAGTGTGGATATTCAGTATGATCTATTTTCAGTAAAATAACAAGCTCACTCTTGGGAGAAAATAATGGGCTGTGGTTTTTTTTTGTTTTTGTTTTTTTTTTTTTTGTTTTTTTTTGCAGAAATCAAATGCCACCAATGTACTCATTTTTTTAATGGCAGAAACTGGTGGTGTCAGAGATCATGTATAAAATGGCATAAATTACATCCCGATGAATATTTCAGGATCTTCAGTGGAAATTAGGGACTTTGTTTACATTCAAAGACGTAGATTGACTTCATATGGCAACTTCTGATACAAATTGGTCTCATAAAATGTAATAAAATACATGAAACCTGATCATAAATTGCCACTTTTTTCTTTGCAGCAAGAGCATTATTTATTTGTAAATACACTTATAAAACCGCAAGAGATCTTGTATTTATTGAAATGACTGAATACTGATTTCCCTCCTGTGGTTTTCATACACACTCCTCCCCTGCCTCCTGCTCTACAATGAGTGCATTTGAACCATAGTCATGATCTCCAGAATAATTCTTGAGTGTAGCGGCACATACTAAATGCTTGTTATTCTTTAACACTGATGCAAAACCCATTATGAACAAAGAAACTGTGAAATAGTATGATATTATAGACGTCTTTCACCGGTGTTCTGAACAGTCCTGTAACTGGGTGGGTTGCAGGTCTCTAAATGTCCCACTGGTTCACCCAAAGCAACAGAGGGGGTGACCTTTGACCTTTTATCAGTCACTGAACCTTGATTGAGCTCCTCCAGCTCGTTACTGTTTTCATTATGGAAACAAAGACTGATAGTTCAGTATAAAGAAGTCTTTCTCCTTTGCTCAGTCTGGATCAAAACGTGTGCAGTTTGGTTACTTGGGCTGTGTTGTTTGATGTACATAATGGACAGTTCAGTTCCTTTAACCTTGATTTCCCCTTAGTCCCATTAGTAATTAGTAGTTATTAGTAATCAGCCTTCTGTTCAACAACACCTTTAATTATGCCCCAACTTTAACACTTTTATTTTTATTTATTTTAGTTGTATTCCAGTTGGTCCCAGCCTTTTTACTGTATGACCCCTTAAACCTGCAATAACTGTTTTTTTTTTGGCCACTTGGGGGCAGCAGAAACAAGCTGTAAACACAACACTGACATATTATAACCTTATAAAGTAGATATGGCAACGTGTTAGCAAACAGTTGCCTATTTACACATCCAGCAGATATGGAGCAACATTAGCATTAATGTGGAGACTTGTTTCTGGCCACCTGATGAGTCCAATACTTACTCTCCTTTTAGCTCTGTTTTGGTTTCCACCAACTCCTGAGGGAAATACTAGCTCTTTAGCTGCTAAATGCTCCACTATACTCACCAGCTACTTGCTAACTTTGTCTCTCTGCCATTTGGTGCTGAGCAGGTAGCGCACAGTGGGTTCATCAGAGCTTTTTCACTGGAAACAACGTCAATGAGAGTGATGAGACTGAATCAAACAGTGAAGTTGTGGGTCAGAAAAAAAAAAAACAATGAGATGAAGCTCTGTCCGTAGAGCTGAGGGGATAAAGACAGAGACAGGTGATAAACCTCTGTGGGTTTGTCACTACGAGCAACCCCTTTCACATTTTAACCTTTGTTAATATAAAAAAATGGATTATAGCAGCTTTAAAATGAAGCAGTGCTTACTCGGGATACCTCATCACACGTTGCAATGTGTCAATGAATTGTGACATGTTCCCAATCCTCAGGTTTGGAACCACTGTCTTCATTTATCCTTTTTCTATGTATTTATCTTGTGTCTCTCATCATTTTTATGTTGAGTAAAGTACAGTGTGTGAAATGTGCTATAAATCTGACTGCCATGAACACATCACGGATGAGCTGCTTGGCTTAATTACAACAGTGGTGTTTAAGTTTAACACTCCTACCCATGATACTGTCACCTCTGCGGTAACTGATATGAACATATATGTACGTATATATTACAGCAGCTGAATACTCAGAGCGATGCTGATTTGTTAGCTCTACACCCCTTTTCATGCACAGCAAGATGCATCTGTTCAGTGTGACAAGGGAGGCAGATATTACTCATGTTTCCTGTCAACATTGTGGATGGACTCCAGTGGGTTTCTATGCAGAGAGACAGTATTTGTTTTCTCTGCAACATCCAGTCACGTTATGCTTCAACGATTGTATTAAATGATTTCTAAAATATTCTCAGCCCTTGTTTAATAGGCAATATAAGTTATTTATTTCTATACAGTAACTGTCTTACAATGTTGAGGAATCAGCGGTGATGTGGTGTCCTAATGGAAGAAGAAGGTGTTGTCTTTGGAGCAGAACAGGTTTAATCCCTCAAACGTTTATCCTGAAATTTATCCTTGTTTGGTCTGATGGATTAGAAAGTGATGACAGACTAAGCTGTGACCTTTTTGCTGATATGCCTACAGTGGCTAAAAGACATTAATCTCCCTTGACTTTCCCTCACGTTGTTGTTGTGTGCCCCAAAGATCATCGCAAATGCATATTGACTCTGAACAAGACATACATGATAAGTATAATAGTTAGAATTGCCATTTACAGTACGTAGGAAATGTTTAAAAGACATTTATCGTATCAGGAAAGCAGATAAATGGTGATACTGACAATTATGTCAATTACCTGCTACCAAGATATATAGATAAACAAACATTAAGACTTTTGTATATTTCCATGAATACAGATTCTATTAGAAGGATCTGCACAAACACTTCACTTCCTTTCAGGCAGGACACTTGCATCAAGGTTTTAACCATTTATTGGAACAATAATACACATTTTTATGCTCTGAAACACATCCAAGCAAGCTTGACGCAGACTGTCCCCGAGTTCAAAACCCTGAAATACACAACATGTGATGAATATGAACATATTCCAATAAACATTCACATACAACTTAATGTGAATACAAGAGGAGGCTGAGGAGATGAAGGGCGTCACAGTGCTGAAAGCAGGCAGTAATATAGCAGCAAGGATGTCAAGCTCATCATTGGTGTATGCAGAAAGACTTAGTGCCAAATGTTTAAAGGACCACCTAATGCTAGAGATGCCTTCAAATGCATAAAAAGAGCACTTTATTGCATCTGTGTTCATTCAAGGTTTGACCGAGTACTACAATGGGTCTTGACTTTCATAAAGTAACGTGCAATTTAATTTTCAACAAGCAAATCTAGTTTACAATCACTCGGGATGAGGAGTTCAAGGGATGTAAATTGGAAAAGAGAAGAGAAGCCATTTTGATTCCATAATACTTTAACTGTCCACTGAAACGGCCAATTTACATGATGAACAAGAGCAACACACACCTCAATGTCTCTTTCTATTTCTCTCTCTCTCTCTATACAGTAGCTATGTTTGCATCTGACTGCCGAGCAAATTTTATGCAAACGTTTTGAAATGTCAGGGGCAATAAAATGTGAATTTAGAGTATTTTCCATCACCTTGGTGGAAACAAATAAATTGGCTTCCTGAATGTCAACAAACACATCTGCAAGAAAACTGGAGGGAATAAGAAGTGTGAAACTGGTTGTTGTTTCTGTTTAGTGTTCCCCCAATGTCATACTTTAACCTCAAGACAAAAGCAAAGAAACTCACTCTGCAATTTGCTAATACACAAACTACATCCACAAAACTAGAGGCAGTGGTAGACAGATATTATTATTTAACACTAAGGAACTTGCTGGAATGATTTGCATAAATTTATTTTAAACGAAAAAATTACACTTCTTTGCAACACAGAGGATAATTAAGTGGCTTTTTCCAGTTCCTAGTCCACTTTTTTAATTTAACACATAATTTGCACAATACGCTTTGATGGAATCACATCTATTGTCTGTCTCTCGTTCTCTCTGCCTCCCTCCATCGCTGCCTGCCGCACCTCTCTACATGTGTGTGACACTGAGTTGTGAACAATTTAATGGCAAAACAAAAATCTGACCATTTTTCTGAGAAATGACAATTGCAATCACAGACTAGAAAAAAAGGAGGTCACAGACTGTCAGCAGGAACACATGGAAGAAGCAGAGAAGAAAGAAATTCACATTGTTTACTGAGAAGTGGCAGTCAAGGATGATTATAGCAAGAATGAAAAGTGCCATGTTCCAGCAGTGTTGACAGTTTCGACACAGGGCCTCTATACAAGCCAGGGCCACACACATGGCCGCCAGCTAACATGCAAGGTGCTCGTCTGACCATTGAGAGCAATTTTGGGTTCTGTGTCTTGCCCAAGCATACTACCTCCTGAGCCTCAGCCGTTGATTTTGCAGTGGTGAAAATACATAAACAATTTTGCAATTAGTCAAATAGCCGACAAGTACTTGGCACACCTGGGGCTTTTGGGAGTTGCTCTCTTTGCCCATTTTTCATGGTTGGTAGTCTAACATTGTATCCACCTGTCCTCACAAAATAGGTGGTGCTGGAGGCTTGGTGACGTAGTGACCAGTTGCTAGTTGGTGAGCTAACCACTAACATGGTTGCTTTAACTAGTGAAGAACCCTATTGAATCTTATAGGGTTTATTTAAGAGACTTATTTGTACCATAGACTTCTGCCTTACAACTGACTGCACACCGTGCCTCTTTTTTGTTTTTTGGAGCAGTTTACACTCCATCAGAGCAGGGTTATACACAGGTGAATAGTGCAACACAGCTAATATGAAAACATTTTCTGTTTTGCACTCTTTGGCTCTCTGTACCCTCAAAAGTCAGCCGTGTCAAGATGGTTTGCTGACGGTCAACAGCCCAAATTCACATGTCAAAGTTCTTCAAAATTAAGCTCAATGAGAAAGAACCATGCGGATTAACTTTTCCCACATGAGCAAATCCACTGCTGCGATTTAAGAGAAATGAACTGATTTTGCTCCAAAATTTTGCTCATAAATGCTAGTCTGACCGGGCCCATAGACACTGGTACCATTGATTATGCATGACTTGCTAAAGCTACTTAAGCTTCTGTCGCTTATTTTAAATTGGCTTGAGAGCATCAGCAAAATGTCTAAAAACAGTCAACTGCAGCCTTTAAATAATGTACAGCATGTGCAACAGTTTAGAGACAGATGAAACCACAAGCTGGCCAAGCACTCCACCTGTCTTCAGCTCTGTTTGTATTCCTGGTGAGTTCCTCTTCACTTGTCTGTCATTTCCCTTTGTGCTTCTTGAACAGGGCGTACAGGACCTTCAAGGTGGCAGTGGCGTCCTGAGATACAATGTCTGTCAAATAATCCACAGGAGACATTTAGTGCGTATTTATAATGCACCATCAGCATCTACCAAGCCACTGAGGCAGTGAGAACACGAGGATGCTTTTACCAGCATTAGCTAATAGCTATTCTCGCAATCCCTCCAAACAGGTCATAGATCAGGAGGACAAAAAGAAACAACATTAAATGGAAATTTAATCAATACGTTCTTGCTGAGATCCCAACAAAATTGCTCTCTGTTGTGAGATGCACTAACTGAATGAATGTGGCATGAAGATCGACTCCACCACTGGCTAACCAAATTAATGCACGCAGCAATCCCCCCATTTTAGACCCTGAGTGCTGGGATTCTTCATTCCATCACAGCAATTATGCCGGTAATTAAAAAGACTCTAAAAATAAATTAAATTAGCCACTTGCTCCTGGCTTAGATTAATTGTGCTCGTCCTTACATTAACAGTTATCATGTTGAGGATTTACTTCACAACTACAGGGTATATGGCTGGCAGGTAATATTGTGGGGAAGTTTTAGTGAGTGTGAAAGCAAGATTGAAGCTCAGAGAGAAAACAGAGCATCTTGTCAATAATGGATCTGCAGGGAAGTGAAGTAGATCCATTTGCTATTGATTGATTCTCACACTTTGACAAGTCGGTAACTCACTGAGTCAGTTTCTCTATTTCACTCTTCTCTTTTTTTGAGTGATTTACTCCACATGGTCAAAAGTGGACACCCAAACATTACTCCCACATGTGATTGTTGAACATTAGCCTTATTATGCTGCTATAACAGCCTTCTATACCCCTTCTTCTCTTCAGGGATTGGCTCCCATTCAGCCACAAGATCATTAATGAGGTCGGGGCAATGATGTTGGGCGATAAGGCCTGGCACACAGTCGGTGCTGCATTCATCCTAAAGGTGTTGGATGGGGTTGAGGTCAGGGCTCCTCGCAGGCTTGTCAAGTTCTTCAACAACAAACTTGGAAAATATTTCTTTATGGACCTTATTGTCATGTTGAAAGATTTTGATATTTCAGTTCAGTTCAACTTTATTTGTTCCCAAAGGGCAAATGGTTTTGCAGCATAAAGTGCAACATAAAAACAAACATGAAATCACATTAGTAAGAGTAACACAGACTCAGCAGCACTGCATCAATGAACAAGCATAATCATCAGAACAGCAATAAGAACAATACAATGATGACTATGGTGTATTTGTTTTTAAAAGCACTGCATGAACTGGCACCACCTTACCTCTCTGATCTCCTCCGTCTAAATTCTGCATGCAGAACCCTCAGATCCTTTGACCAGTTTTTTAAACGTTTTTATGTGAAATTGATCTTTGAGTCACCAAATGTGCAAACGGACAGTATGCTCACCTTACTAAACCAAGGAGAAAACAGAATTTCCAAAAACTTCACATACTGTGCATAAAATGCAAACTGGAAAATCTGCTAATAATGTAATGCTCATACTGTTTGATGATTATTTGGATGAATGTTCAGACCCATAAGTTCATGCCACAAAAAATGAAGTTGTGATTTTACGGTTGGAAATCTGATAACTGGCAGTTGCAGGTTGAAACAGAAAATCACAAAATTTCAGAGCACAGATACGATCTGAATATTTCTGGGATCTGTCTGATAACTGGGTGGCATACAGTAGCAGTGCTCATGAATACAGATAACATATCTTCCTCCAGACACACACACACACACACACACACACACACACACAATCACACACACAGTAGATATAGCCATAGCGGTGAGGTTAAATCCCTGTGTCTATCAGTGGGCACCAGAGTGACATCGTCCCCTTGAGACGGTCTCCCTCGCTGCTCCTCTCTAAATGAATGATGATGACCTCAGACTGAGCCAATCATCCGCAATGATACTCAGCGAGACACGAGTCGCACTCATTCATATTCCGCAAGCAATTCCATCTTTCCCTCCAAAACACTGTCAAACCCACACTCCACCGAGCAGTGGAGATTAACTCAAACTACTGGAGCGATCCCCCTCCTCGCCTGACATACAAACAGATTTCGGCGTTTCCCCGTGCTCTTGATAGAGGATATCATCCGAATTAGTTTGACATTGCTGTCTTGGAGCTCCAGTGTTGTTGTTTTTTCTGTTGCAATCATTTTACTCGCAGGCCTTCTGTTTTTGTTTTTTCAACCTCTGTGCCTGGCATTTTAATTTGAGTAAAATCTGTTGTCAACAAGGCGTGGAGTGTGTATTGTGTGAACTGTGTGTTATTTCCTCACCTTGTGGATCAACACTGGACACTTGAAGGCCTGTGTCATTAAGGAGGTCCAAGGCCAAGGTCACGTTGTGAAGCTGGAGGTCAAAGAGATACAAATGTGAAACGCAAAATCCAGACGTCACGTTTTCATCAAAATTAGTAATTTGATATGAAATTCTGTTGTCAAATTTACATCTACTATTGGAATTATCCCACCCACTGATACAACTTTATATGTGTGGTGATATCTTATAGTTGCTATAGTTATTTGTAGCTGCTATTAAGTATAATTAACTATTTATTATACTTAAATATCAAAATGTAATAACTATAACTAAGTTAAATAATTTGTTCGTTTTTATAGTAACTTTCTACACTGACACCAAATCTGGCTGTGGGGTGACAATAAGTGTTGTTTCCAGTGGAGTTTCAGGCATTTTCTACAAGTGTAAAGATGTTAAACTAAGACAGTAAATCATGAGAGTATCAAGCAAGTTGTTGCCTGTTTTGAGAAAAAAAGTTAAAGAAACAAAAACAGAAATATGGCAGTACGGAGAGGTGATGAAAGACGGCAAATACATTTGAAGTGTTAGCCTACTGTTTTAAGTATTTTAAGTGGTACTATTCACCAAGCCTTGAGAATTATTAGTTTAACATTTTGGGAAATATTCTTATTCTCTATTTTGCCAAGAGTTAGATGTGAAGAGTGATACCACTCTCATTACTGTGCGTTAAGTATGGAGCTAGAACAAGGAGGCGAGTAGCTTAGCCTAGCATGAAAACAGGAAGCAGCATACAGTTAAAAGTCTCCATTTAAACAAAAGAAGTGTCATTTCTACATCACTGTGTGTGTATGGATTAAACAAACAAGATATAATGTGTTTATTGTGTTGGTGGACAGATTTTTGAAGTTTAGACAGAGCCAGGCTAGCTGTTTTCCCCTGCTCCACATCTTTATGCTAGGCTAAGCTAATCCCAGTTCTAGCTCGGTACTTAACGGAGTTATCGATCTTCTCATCCAACTCTTGGCAAGAAAACAAATAGAAAGCACATTTCTTTCCATACATGAGAAAAAAGATATTAATGGAGCACATGAGATGTTTAGCGTTCGGTTCCCTCATTAATTTGTCAATATAGCACCACTGTAGTGACTAACAGATAATAGAAAAGTGAATAATCTCTACCAGGTATATCAAGTAAAATTTGAGACATTGAATTTTCAACTCAATGCACTAAATGTACAAACATGTTAGTACTAATCACTAGGACAAAGTCTTAGATGCAGTAGCCTACTAATATATAGAAGTAACAGCTGATGACATTTTGGCATGGTATAAAGATTTCCAGTATTTTAGTTTATCAGTAAACCAAATCTATATATCTATTTTGCATATTTGTTGAGTTTTGATGGTTTTATAATAGTCAAAATGGTAAAGAATTGGGTAACACCTGAATTTGACATTATAAATCATCACAACTGTGTGAGACATAATCTACCATAATGTCTTATGGATCATGGCTAATATATAATGTGTTTGTCACCAGAAGCTTTTTAGTTTTTAAGGTATCAAAAAAGTCTAATATGGAGTGTCACCTTGTCTTTTTATATACTAAGTTATTCATGAACTCATCAAATCTGTGATAAAAGAGTCATAACTTTTTCATAGACTCATCCTATTTCTTCAAGTAAAGTGAGATCAAAGATATCATTATAAGTGAGCCATGACGCAGTAGTAATTATGCATCTACTTTTATTATGGGAATTGTAAAATATTAATTTTATCATATCATATATTGTAATAGGCACGCTTTTGAATCGGGTTTCAGTACTGTGGCTCATTATCTACTGTGCTCTTGTGGGAAATTAGATGAACTCAAATTAGAAATGAAAAAACTGTGTTACTTTTGAATTAGAATAATGCAGTCTGTCTTTATCTACATTTTCACAAAATATCAGTCAAAAATGAAATGAATTCTAATTGAAATTGGCATATTCTCTTTGGATCGGTTGATTTTTAATTAATAAAAGACGTTACAAATGAAACCCACATCATCTGTGAGCATCTACAGGCAGAATAATGATGATGATGATATATATACTAATAAAGTTAAGTGTTGTGTGTGTGTGTGTGTGTGTGTGTGTGTGTGTGTGTCTCTGTCCAGTATTAACTTATCACCTCTCTGAATAAGCACTTCCCTTACTAGTGTGTCAGGAATCCATATTGAGTCCATACTGTACCATCTCCGAGTGATTGACAGGGGTCAGGTTGAAGTCATAGAGCGGGACGAAGAAGCCTTCCAGCTGTCCGATCAGCAGCAGCAGAATCACTCCGTCAGCAAACTAGACAGAAAACACACAAGACATTGGAGCCTGTCCAAGAAGGTGCTATAATCTCAGGGGAAGTCATCAACAAGTCTTTTTACAGGAAAGCCTGTCAGTGCTCCAATACAGTGTTTTTTCTTTTACCTGTTTGTCCATATCAGCCACCTGCAGACCCATGGTTGACATATTCCGGTTGACAAAGTGTAAGATGGCCTGAAAATGGAAAAACAAAGTTAAGTAGTTTGACATACAACTTGGCCTTATTTAGCTGACATATTAAGGTATAAAACATGTTTCATTCTTCATCAAAACCTGACAGACGCTTTAGTTTGTTACAGTCAGAAGGATTATAATGTCTGAGAGCAGGTGGAAGAGCCCTCATATGTTATCTCAAGGACAGTGTCACCTTGATGGTTGGACATTATTTAGTCAGAACATAAGGCAGCCAGAAAGGCAGATACTTGGTCTGATGTGGTAGATAAAGGGAAAGTTAAAGCGGTAATAATCTCTATTTTTATAATAATGTATGAAATGAAAATGTGAAAAGGTTCGCTGGTAGTGATGAACCTACAGAGAATTAGCCTGAATCTGCAGCGCTTCTGGGCTTTATGGAGCTTTATAGTGAGTTTCAGCTCAATGTTTAGCTGCAGCTGTTTTGGTTCACTCTACCGCTCTCATAGCGTTGTTTTGGGACGCAGGAGGCAGCTGTTTTCAGTAAAAAAGCCCTGATAAACCCACTGTACACTACCTGCTCAGCAACAAACAGCAGACAGACACAGTTGTTCTCCACAACATGGTGGAGCATTTAGCAGCTAAAGAGCCAGATATTTCCCTCAGGAGTTGGTAGAGCTAAAAGAGAGTGAATATTGGACTTATATTCGTCAGGTGGCCAGAAACACGACTCTAAATGAATGATAATCTTCCTCCATAACTGCTGGATGTGTCAATAAGTAACTGTTCGCTAACAAGTTTGCCATATCAACTTAAAAGCTGTTGATGTCAGTGTTGTGTTCACAATTTGTTAACACTTGTTTGTGTCACATATCAAGAAAAATTGCCAAAGTTTCTTTCAGCTTCTTAAATGTGAGCATATGCTGCTTTTCTCTGTGTTACATCTTTGTAAATTTAATATTTTGCTATTTTTGGACTGTTGGTTGGGGAAAAAAAGCAATTTCTGGACCTTAGGCTCTAAGAATTTGAATTTTGGGATTTTTCACTATTTCCTAACATTTTATAGACTAAATGATGAATTAAATAATCAAATAATAATCAAACGATTGTTAATAATCATTAGTAGCAGCCCTACTTGAAATTAGAACTGAAACAAACAGAAAGTCACTAAAAAGTTGAATATCTTTGGGTTGTGGACTGTTGGTCACACAAAAGACAATATGATGGCATCCCCTTGGGCTTTAGCAACTTGTGATGGGAATTTTTCACTATTTCATGACATTTTATAGACCAAATGATTAATCGATTTATCAAAAAAATAATTAGTAGATTGATCAATAAAGAAAATTCCAGAAAAGCATTCCTTTCCCATTTGATCTATACTGATTTCAGTCACACAGTGGCCAATACATTCATTATGTATATATGTAGGTTTCAAGTTAAGGCCACAGATTATACTTATTTATTTCCTGTCTTAACACCACGACATTTGCTCTCTCACCGCCAGTGGTGATGAGAGAGTTAACTCCTTAAACTACCTCAGCACTTCTCCTCCTCTCCTTGTTATACCTGCTTCACTGTGTTGACCTTGTGAGCCTCAAGCTTCAGCAGTTGCTCGATGGGATCTTCCCCTGGGTTACCAGACAGCCATAAAAAGTGTGTTAAAGTCATTGTAGGCTGTAATGCTGTTTCGATGACATTCAAGATGTCACATCGGCTCAACCTCCGACTGCTCTTTACTCACTTTCAGTATTGCTGAGGGAGTCTGGGCCTGCATCGCTGTTGAAAAAGCCCCAAAAAATATGAGGTGAACTCTGAGTTTTTCTCTCATCCAAAGAATCACACGGGGGAAGAAATCTGCTCACCTTCCCTCTGTTAGTACCTCCGTCTGTACATCTGATTTGATTCCACTTCTGCTGACCTGGATGAAAATTAAAGTGAACCAAAATTGAGCAGCAATTCCGCAAGGTATGTTTAAGACAGATTTGGTGCAGAAAAAAAGAGCTGAAACTCACCTCCACAACTACAACCTCAACCTTCACATTCAGTGGCAAATCCAGTTCAGGCTGGAAACATCTCACCATGGCAACCAGCAGATGAATAGTGGCCAGAAGGTCTTTGTTGTGGATGACTGACAGGCGAACAGCAGAGAACAAAACACACAAAAAAACCCAACTTGTACTGATAAGACAGACCTCACAACCTCCCAGTATGGAAGCAAAGAAAGGCCAAAATTATTTAAATCTTATAACCAAATGAACACATAACTGTAATTTAATTACTACTGAATACTATAATAAAATTATAATCCTTAAGATTTTCATGAAATCAAACCCCGTTTTTGATACTATTTATGGTCTGCATTTATTCAGCAATAACCATCCTATGTATGTATACATTCTGTAGTTACAATACCTCTCTATTTAGTAGTTTTCATTATTAGTGGCAGAGTCCGAAGAGGTCAAAACTCCAGCAAGACTTATACACAATAAAGTTGTTCTTTGTACTACAAGTGTTGCTGGAGTTTTGACGTCTTCAGACTTCTTCCCCTCTCCACGCACCTTGGAAGAAGGTGAAGTTGTTCCAGAAATCCAAACTATGCTTAGTGGCAAAGTCCGTCATTCCCGTGCTGGTTTCAGATTGTCTATACAATTGGCTACGTCCCTACGCACAAGGGATTCACAGGAAATGATGCAGCATGTAATCCAGCGTTACTGTTTTTAACTTTATATCAGCCTCATTGTTTACTGTTCACACTCCTGCAACTGTATCAGAGCTGTATTAAGATGTTTTTAATGTAATCCGAACATCTCCTGCTGCTTCACATTAAAAGCATTCAACTAGCAAAACATGGTGTGTCTTTTATTGTGAAGCAGTCGCAGGAAATGCAATGTATTTGTCACAGAGGTTAGTGCTGACCAGGATCATTCATCAATCAATTCATTCATGCATGTACAAAACAAGACATGGTCATTTTTGGTACTTTTTTTATGGCTATATTGCAGGTAGTAATGGAACAAGCAGGCAACAGGCTGCACATCACCAACTTCTTAGCAAGATAACCAACTTATCTGTGCCCTGCTGTTGTGAGGACAACTACTTGTGCCGTGTGCAGCATGAAATCAGGTCGTGGTTGCTCATGATGTGATTGGAAAAGGCCAATTATTGACTGACTTCTTCATTAAAAACAACAGAGTTTGTTTGGTTGCACTGTAAACAGATACACCAGTTGCTCTTCTTTTGTATTTATAAACAGAGTAGCTGCCCAATGAGAGTTTGCTGTAGTATTAAAACAGCACTTGCTGTTACCACGGTAAACACAGGTGTCGCCAAATCATCCAGAACTGAAATCTTAAGGATTGCAAGTTGTAAATTGGAAGAAAAAAAGGTCAAAATTCAAATTGAACATCTGGGCTACCAGCAACAAGCTATCAAGCCTGAATGGAATCGATCAGACCTCTGTCCTATCAGGTTACGTCCTTTCAGTCATGTGATTCACGTAGGAAAAGTTACAGATGAGTGACTGGAAACCCAGAACACTATTATTGTGGCCAACACCATGAAAAAAAGAATCCACTGACAGGCGATTAAAACAGAACCCCATAATGTCAGCAAATTTTATCTCCACCAAAATCCCTCACAGTTGGTGTAAGCTAACATGGCACCCTTGAGCTAGCACCAAATCCTGTTCGAAGCCGCTGCCAGAAGAGAACATTTGTTCACTTGTTGCTTCATCGTTGAAGCCCAGTGAGCTGCATGACTCACGTTTGACGTTCCACTTGATCCGGCTGCTGTCCTGCAGGCCCAGTCTCTTGTCCAACTCCTCCAGGATCACTTCCAGCTTGCGGATCTGAGCGGTGCTGGTCAGTGCAATCTCCTCCACAGGCAAGTGCACACCGGCCAACCTGGCTGCGGAAATCAGGAAATTATCATCTGAAAGGTTAGAGTTTTACTGGCAAAGACGGTGTTTTGGATATTAGAAATGACAGCTTTTAGGTGAACTACAAGGGGAAACATTTGTTAATTTTCATCTTCAAATTTAAGTAATAATTAAGTGGAAGTAAGGCGATGATAAATGACAGTAAAATCATACAAATGTGTTTTAACTCACACAGAAGGTGATGAAATACCAGTCCATCGTACAGATCCTCCTCCAGACTCTGAGCCACTATGTGCTCCGGTTTCAAAGTGCTATTGATCCAACAAACCAATGCCTACCAAAACACAATTCATCACACAGTCAGATACACATCAGACACTTTCATCTTCTTGCATACATTTTTCTGTTGCCAATGTGCCAAATGAAAAACAGCGTGAAACCTCGTTTTTTTTATTCTCTCCATCAATTTTCAGAGATAATATGATCCTGAAGTAGATAGAAATGATGACAAATTCAAAGTACTCCCCCCAAAATAACTGTTATTTAATTTCTTTGTCCTCCCAACTCTCCATATGAGACATTTCAGGCACACTGAGTTATTTATTCATTCATTACCACTTGCATGAAGCACTTGTGCTGCCATCTTTTCCAATCAAAAACGTGTTTTCAAGTCAGATCCGGCAGACTCTGTCGACTCCTCGCTGTGACTCTCTGATCTGTCTCCCATCACCTCTGATAATTATGTTCATTAAAATTTCACTGATCCCTCCACCTCTCTCCCTGCATCAGATATTATTCATGCACACATACATGCAGGCTCTGTAATGTATTTCCTGAGTAGCATTTACCTCCAGCCCACTCAGGACACACAGGGAGTCTTGGAGCTGTGGTAGTCCAGGATGGTAGTCTTTGATGTTACAGTAAATGTTGAATGGGAGACAGAGATTCAGACAAAGGTCTATATATATAACAGGAATTAATCTCTTACCTCCTTTAGCTTTTCAAGTTTGGGATCTTTTAAAGACGATGGCTGAATCAGCTTCCGCTTCTCTCCTGTTTGAATATAAATAATACTAATATAAACAAATGTAAACAAACTGCATTGGTCAGATAGTATTTTATTATTATTATTTTATTTTACACAGCCTTTCTTACATGCTATCATTTTGTGGTTGACAGCTCTCTAATCATTTCTTACACTTTGAATATTGAGCTGTGTGATAAATCACACCGAACATTTAGTCTGCACTATTTTTTGTCAAACATTATTGTGGCGTGATAATGCAGTTTAAAGCTGCTTTAATTACTATTTTCCCATTAACTACGAATCAAATGACTATGTGAAATGTGAACGGTGTCGCTCATAGTGACTAACACACAGAGAATTATCATCTGGCTCTGCAGTACGGAGGGTTTTAGCGTCTTTCAGCTCATTGTTTTGGTTTTATGGCCAACAACTTCACTATTTTTATCCACTCTCAAGGCTGTCAGCAGAGTTGTTTCCAGATGCAGTCAGCTGTTTTCTGAAAAAAAGCTCTGATAAACCCACCAAACGGCAGACAGACCCAGTTAGCAACTAGCTGGGGAACATAGAGGAGTATTAGCAGCTAAAGAGCCAGATATAAGACCAGAGCATAGCTCAAAAGAGAGAGAATACTGGACTTAAATTCATCAGGTGGCCAGAAACACAACGCTAATGTTGCTCCATATCCGCTGGATGTGTAAAAAGGCAACTGTTTGCTTACAAGTTCACCACAACAACTTATACTGTCTGTCAGCACTGGCCAAAAATTCTGTTATTGCAGATTTAAGTACAGATTGACTTGAAACGTCTGCACTGCATTACATGTGAGGGATTACACAACTCAAGTCTCCTAATAGATCTTCATAATGAACGAAAATTAATGGAAACAAGTGGTTGAAGAACAGAAGAAGTAGAAAAAAAACATGTTTAAATGTATAAAATACAGCATACAGCCTGATTTGCAAAATAGTTAACTGTGGTGTAAGGGATAGACAATTCATGGTAAATAACCTAAAACATGCAAAACTACTGGTATGCTCCTATAGGATAGGTCCAGAAGCTGATTTAAGACTTTAGTTACAGTCTTTTTAATATGTTTAATATTCTCCTATTCTGCCAGTATGGACAGGAGGAATTATTACAGCCACCAGTAACTCTTTCAGTGTACATATACGTGGGTGTGGGTATTGTATTAAGATAGTAACAAGATATTTAGCAGTTTACTGAATGCACACATACCCTGAAACGTCTCAATGTCCACAGTGTCTTCCTCTTTGTGATACTCAAAGATACCAGCCTCCATCGCTTCTCCTCAAGGTGGGAGATTTACACCACCTGTCAACAAAACCTGCAGAGGAGTCAACAGCTGAGAAGAAGAGCTTAAATATAAACCACAGACATCAACATCTTTGGCAGCAAGTCTCTCTCTCAAGAGGGGCTCCTTGACCATATTACTCAACTTTCAACAGCTGCAGGGGAGTTAGTCGCTGACCAGCAGGGGAACACGCTGATTGCGCTGCCAGGAAGCTTATTGTTGTGTGAAAATCTTGTACCTTCAAATTTCTGCTTTTCAGGTACAAAGAAAAACAGTTTTAAAACTACAGGGCATTTCTACAGTTTGATTTTGAAAGGTTTTTTTTGTTTTTTGTGACTGAGGGTGTTAAGATGTTTCTTTAAACACACAGGAGCCCAGAATCCAACTGAACTGGTCGAAAACTTGTCAAACTGAAAAAGGAAGATGGTAAGTTTCCTCACTTCCCTTTCTCTTTTGCCATGGCACCCTCAACAGATCAAAGTAGATCCCCACAGATCTGCACCTCTCTCTCTGAACATTTTGAATCATATGGTCTGAGACTAAGCACAGCATACACATAAAGTAACACAGTCTGACAAAACAGACGTGACCTGGAGCGTGTCACACTGTTGTTTCCTGGATCTGGAGGAGAGAAAAGCCACAGTGAGCAGCTTTTCTTTTCCTGTGTGTGTTTTATGTGTGTGTGGCTTCCTTTTCCTGAGGTTGACAGTAACTTTCAAACAGGGTCATAAACAAAAAGTTGTTTTTGAATAAGCTTACCTTCAGCACTCTCTGAGAGCAACTCGGCAGAATCGGGTGAACTTCAGCTGAATTGAGTTCCTCATATGATGTCAACTCCACAAGCCGTCAAAACGGCGATATAAGAAGTGGAGGGCTGTACTCAATCTGAATACAGCCTCTTGTGAATTCTATCAATGCAAAAGGTCTGACTGCATTCAATTCACTGCATTCACTGCACTCAATTTCAAACCGTTGCTTTAAAAGAAAATAAACATGTCACTGGGTCGAAAGGGAAGATAAGCACAATTGACAGGATGTGGCAGAGAAGAAGGTAGCACTTCCTCTTTTTGATAGTGGCTTTGTACAGCGTTTTCTGATAAGGGTGTTTATGTCCTCTGCCACGAACTGCATTTGAGACCTTAATAATAATAGTGTGTCGAGAGCAAGAGAACAGGGGAGACTCTTGAGTGCAAATGTATTGTTTGGAAAGCCACACTTCAGGAGGGCCGAGAGAAACGTGACACTCGGAGGCCTGAGCCACTCAGGCTCGACTCACACATCTCCATCTGTGACCGACCGGATCAATTTGCTGTCATCTGGTCTCCAGCCTTCTCCATTCGCCAACAAACAGACCCCAAAAAAAAAAAAAAAATACAGAAAGAAGGAGATAGAGACAACAAAACAACACGCTCTGTATGTGCACAGGCCTTGTTGAAGAAAAGAAAAAGGACCACCCATCAGACAGACGAAGGGGCAATTTGGGGGATGTGGAAGGTTACCATAGCAACAAAGGAATGAGACAAGAAAATAAAGGCCTAAAATAAACCCATAATTCCTTTAGCTAAACCCAAATTGCAGGAATTGGCTGTTCCAAAGCCAATCTCGCTCAAAAGCCACAGCAAATCTAACCTATCTCACAAGTAAGAGTTGAAATGAAATTCTCATTCTGTTTGATTCCAAGGCATTTATTTCTTTGATAGGCAAGATAAAAATAAAAAAAACGCACAGGGGTGAGCCATTCGGCGCAAGCTTCAGTTTCTAGATTGACTCACCCACTCTCTCAATAATTTAGCCCTGGCTCTAAAATGGATGAGTAGTCGTGCACTGTACATCTTAGCAGGTCTCCAGGTGGCACGGCGGGGGCCAGCAGGAGAGCAGTGAGAGGTCCAGGCCTCCTCAGAGACTCATCTGAAAGGCCGGTCAATACAAAGATACTCTGACTGGGGCTCTCCCAGGCGACAAGAGCACACGCTGCACTTAAGGCAGGAGGCAACAGCTTTTACGTATGGCTTGAGATGTGGTGTGCATAGCTCAGACTAAACAAGAACCGTTCACAGTTCGTTCAGCTGTTGAGTACAAGCGATTATAGTATATATATATATATAGCTATAGTAAGAATATACAAAGCATTTTCATATATTATAAAATATATAATACATAGCATTTTCAAGTTTCTTAAAGGAATAGTTCAACATTTTTTGGAAATATGCATATTTGCTTTCTTGTCAAGAGTTAGGTGAGAAGACCAATACCACCCTCCTATCTGTCCGTTACATATGAAGCTATAGCCAGCCGCCGGTTAGCTTAGCTTAGCATAAAGACGGAAGCAGAGGAAACAGCTCTGCCCTGCAAAGTTAAAATATAGCAACAGTGTATTTGGTCAAAACGTTTTGACATCTGACATACAAAAATATTATGCCATAGAAATGTATAATATCTGTGAAAACTAAATTTGCATTAACTCCCAAATGGAGCTAAAAAGAAAAAAAGAAAAGAAACTGACACAGCCAACAAGACAGCTACAGAAAGAGAGCTATATCATCTGAAAGCTAGCTGGTGAGATAGCTAAAGCTAAAACTAAAATTACGTATAGTTTTTCCCCTAGATGTTATCTGTAAATAAAAAACAGCTATTTTGATGAACTGACATCTTGGTAATTTATTTTGTTTTCCACACAACTAAATGAAGCAGCAGCTTAATCCAGTCATGATGGAGCACAAAAGCCCAGCTAAACTCTTGCTAACGGTACTAGCTTAGCAGAGTAGCAGTAACTGCCATCTCAGCTTTTGACTCTAGTGGACTTCATGCAGTTTGATGTGGTTATTAAGCTACATTAAAATCACATTTTTAAATGTATTACATTGTAATTTCTATATGATATGGACAGTTAAAAAAAAAAAGTTTATTTTTCAAACAATGTAGTTTCCAGTCTTTATGCTAAACCGAGCTAACGTGCTGCTGGCTCTAACACTAGCTTAAAATTTAGCATATCGATCTTCTCAAACTCTTGGCGAGAAAGCAAATAAGTGTATTTGCCAAAATGTCGAACTATTCTTTTAATAAACAAAGCAATTTTAGATACTATGTAATATATAACAGCAGTCTCAACTTTCTTAAATATTCTGCGATGGAGAGTTGAGTTTGACACACATTGTTTTCCGGTTTTAACATTTCGCCCTCATTCATTTTTCCCCTTGACGGCTGTGTATTCAAATGCAGGCTAAAGGCTGTAGGGTTTCCGGGGTTGCAGTTAACATTCAAGAAAGAAAGAAAGAAATACTGACATTTGGGGAAGATTAAATACTAACATTCAGAGCCTTTTTTTAGGCAACTCCCCATGGGTCTTTTTAAGTTCCACATAATGATGAATTTCAGTCCCAGTTGGTCTCCTCCAGTGTTCAGACTCTTAATGCATAATATCAGCGCAGGCACAGGGCAGTGTTCAAAGTAATATCAGGAGGTGAAACTGGAAAAGTTCAGTCAGAGTTTTTGTAGTTGGTGAACAGGTTGTAGAGGACTCTCAGGGTGGACTTGAGGTTCAGGTTGACAACATCTGGAAAACAGAATTGAGACAGTAGAGAAGAAAATTTAAATTTAGACCTTTGACATGTACAAAAATTTATGTTATAACAGAAAAATTAGATCCTTGGGCTGTGCTACCATAAAATGCAAATGAGCTTCTTCTATCATTGCTGTTGGACTACTTTCCTTCAAAAGGTTATTTGTAATTTTGACAACAAAATGGAGCTTAAAATGGCTCCTAAGTATCTGCAAATGATTATCATATGATGTATTACAGTAACATGGTGTACTACAACAGTGCTTATTTGCTTATTGTAATTTCTCATCACAACTAGGTAAAATAATAAACAATATAATAAAAACAAAGAGCAAAAGCAAAAGTATGCACAATGCATTAAGTACTAGAATATATAAGTAAGTAATTAAAAACTGGAAGTGAAATGTGGAGAAATATGGGTGAAATGTGAATATGGCCACTGTAAAGGACAAAAAGTACAACATAGGATGTATTATAAAGTAGCTCTGAGAATCACGTAAGTATATACAAGAGAGAAGTATACTGTACAGTTATATAAACAAGTATTTATTATATATTTAACCTTAGATGGGTAGTGATATGTATGTACAGGATGTTAACATTTCTATTTGAATTACACACCAAAAGAAAATCGAATACATCGTTCTTTCAATTTCACATTCTGTGAATTAAAATTACCAACCAGCACCTGATATTCATTTGAATGCTTCAGTGGAGTAAGATACTGATTAGTTTAATTACGATCAGTCAACTGTATTAGATCTACAGGGGGTATGCAGAGTATAATCAAATGCAAGTCTCTGTGTAAAACAGGGGAAAATACTTCATTGTGAAAAACAAACTAATAATCATCATAATTGCAACACCTACATGAAGCCAGTAAGTCATATATTGCTTCTTTAACTGGACAATAAATTGCAGGCGTGAAGAAGAAGGCAGATTTAACTCAGCACCATCCATCCAGTATTAGAGTTTAAAGGTGATGCAAGGTTTCCATCTACTGGACAACCTTTAATATGACTGCTACTGCAGGACGTGTGTGCAAGAGACTCATAATCTCAGTCAGCCTCCATAAAATCGGGAAAATTCACGTTTTATGTCTTTTATCTGATCTTGTAATAATGTAATATGTTTCTACTGTATGTGTATAAAATACCTTCTGGTCTGGCTTTGGGTTTCTTCAGGCCTCCGTCCTGCATCAGCTCAAAGGCAAATGCCACATTGTGGACCTGAGGGGACACAAAATGGAAACTCACTCAGCGTACTGATAAGTAGCTAAAAAAATCTTCATACTTGACCAACAGATTTGACTTTTTCAGGATGTCTTCACCTTCTGTTCGAAGCTCTCAGGGGTGAGGAAGAAGTTGTACAGAGGGACAAAGTAGTCTTCTAGCAGCCCCATCAGCAATACCAGGTACACTCCATCAGCAAACTGCACACACACACACACACACACATATATACAGACTGCATGAAGATTTTCATCTAATATTAAAACTGCATAAGTAGATCAGATTGGATTATATGTATTTGAAAATGAAAACCATGCATGCAAATCAAGGGAAGATGAGGATGAAAGTCTGTTACATAACACATACGTGTACCAATAATGATCATTTTAATAATTGACTGGATTGCCATGCACCGTAGACGAACCATCAAATCTCTTACCTGAGATTCCAGCTCAGTAACTTCCAGGTTGAGCTTGTTCAGGTGTTTGTTCACAAAGGTGATGAGAGACTGGTAACAGGATCCACAAACTATTAATTATTTTTACAGTACTATTGAAAAAAAAAACAAAAAACAAATTTCAAGTGATCATACTATCCATTTTCATGCAATGAAAATGTTTTTAATACCGTTTTAACTACGTTGAGTTTGTCCGGTGCGTGGTCCAACAAAGTGTCAAACGCGTCCCTCTCTGTTGTAAAAAAAAAAAAAAAAGAATTCAACAGTTATGAATACTTACAGGAATAGTTTGACATTTTGGGAAATGTCAGAGGCGTCAGAAAGATAAGAATATCGATACCACTTTCATATCTGTCCTTTAGCCAGCAGATGGTTAGCTTAGTTTATCATAATGACTGGGAATGGAAACAGCTAGCCTGGCTCTGTCCAAACATAAAAAAAATCCACCTACCAGCACTTATGAAGCTCACTAATTAGCATTTTATATATTGTTGGTTTCATTTGTACAAAAAAGTACACAAAAGTATAAAAAAGACAAGTTGTGGTTTTACGGGGGGTTATGTGCCAGACTATTTCTTTTCTCTGGGAGCAGTGACTTCCTCTCCGTTGCCTCGCAGCCTCAGCTGAACAACAACAGCAACTTGACGTTTTTACACTTCAGTCTTTGTCCGGATTAAACAAACAACATATAGCATGTTGATTAGTGAGGTTTAGAGGTGCTAGAAGGCAGATTGTGTTACCCTCAGAAAGAGCCAGACTAGCTGTTTCCCCCTGTTTTCAGTCTTTAGGCTAATGCTAACTGTCTCCTGGCTGTAGCGTCATATTTAACAAACAGATATGAGAGTGGAATCAATCTTCTCATCTAACTCTCAGTAGGTAAGTGAATATTTCCAAAAATGTAGAACTATTCCTTTAAGCATATAGCAAATAAAGAAACAACAAAAGTAAAGAGACATTTCAATAATACTGTAACATGATATGTGGATGGGACTCACCAAACCTCCCCATCATCATCCTGAAAAACAAAAACAATGAGAGACAATTTGAAAAACAATTTTTATTCTATATGCAGGATTCAAATAGCCTCCTGCTACTTATTACTACAATAAACATTATTAATACGTTACATTACAACATATAAAATGATTGAGGAAACTGGATCAGCTCTTACTCTGTGGTGCTCGTCAGCTCTTTGGTCACAAGAGCAGTCTGCAGGATCCCCTCTCGCTTCTGCTCAAACAAAATCAAAATGCTTCAGTTACTGCATGAGAGAATAACTACAATTGTTGATGCACATTGATGAAAATCACATGTACAGACAAGACAATGACAAATACTGAAAGACAACAGAAACGTTTAGCCATAAACTGACACTATACTATCTATCACTATGATGTGTTAGCCTCATTATATTATTGTTTTGGGTGGGTCTTTGTTGTTTTTATGGTTTTACACAGTTCTTAGGTTCCATTTAGGCAATTTATGAGGTGAAATTAGTGTATTCGACATTTTATTTGTGATTTTATAAACACATTCTTGTTTAATTTTGATTTTGAGGTATATTTTGCCTGTAACTCACTCTCTCTGAAAAAGAGATTCTTAATTTCAGTAAGGGTTCAATAAAAGTTCAATTAGATATATAAATAAAAGCTATACACCTCTGTATCCATCCCTACATCACTGCACATAATGACAGTGAGTGCCGACCCTGTGTGAGCTTGATGAGGCACTTTACCTTGATGACCACCACCTGTACAGAAACATGCTCAGGCAGTCTGATCGGGGCCTGGAAGTGTATGGCGAGAGCCACCAGCAGATAGACAATAGCCACCAGGTTCTTTGAATGGATAGCTGTAACAGTAAATCATAAGAGAGGACAGTCAGCTCGTTCACACTGCAAGCTAACATAATGATAATGTGAGCACTTTTCTAAAGATGAGAGGTAACAGTCAGACAAAAGAAAAATTAAAAAGTTTCAAAGAAGCAATTAATGAAGCATGAATTAATTTAACTCTGGTGTTAGCTCCCGTGGGAAATCTTTATGTTTGTTGAGTTCCTCAAAACTCCGTACAGGATTAAATACTCTCCAATTGTAATGCAAATTAAGAGGGTCAATTATGTGTTAAAGGGGCATCCCACCAATTTTACACATGAAGTTTGCTTGTCTACTACTAGTCTAGTTACATACAGCCAGTAAAAACAGTTGTATAATGTCTTCTGTGGCTGTGGAGGAGTTCTCCAAAGTCTGACAAAATAACCCCAATGATGTCATAGTGATGTCATCAGGGTTATCTTGCCTTGAGACTTGAGAAATTGTTTAACAGAAACCCTGCATTACAAAGTGGAGGTGTGTAGTTTGGAAGAAGTGGGCATTTAGAAGACAGGGAGAATCTAATGAAAGATGCTGTCTAGTTGCATTATGGGAAATGTAGGCTCCAGTATTTTTGAAGCTTGATGCATATTAGGGACTAAAAGTCAAGATATCTCAGCCTCTGTTGCTTCAATTTTGACCATTCTTTTTAAATCTCTCTCTTGTGAGTTCCCCTAATATTATGGAAGTGCAATACTTAATCTCAGAGTTCTTATCAGGTTTAGTCCTTAAAACAGATAAAATAATTATTGTAGGTGATTTTAATATTCATGTGGATGTAGGAAATGATAGCCTTAGTGCTGCGTTTATCTCATTATTAGACTCAATTGGCTTCTGTCAGAGTGTACATAAACCCACTCACTGTTTTAACCACACCCTCGACCTTGTTCTTGTCTATGGCATAGAAATTGAACATCTAATAGTCTTTCCACAGAATTCTCTTTTATCAGACCATTATTTAATAACTTTTGAATTCCTATTACTGGACTACACGCCATTAGGCAAACATTCCTACACTAGATGTCTATCTGATGGTGCTGTAGCTAAATTTAAGGAAGTGATCCCATCGGCATTTAATTCAGTTCCATGTCTCAATGTAACAGATGACTCCTATGCTAACTTTAGTCCCTCCCAAATTGATCATCTTGTTGATAGTGCTGCAGGCTCACTAAGAATAACACTCGACTCTATCGCCCCTCTAAAAAAGAAGATAATAAAACAGAGGAGGTTAGCTCCATGGTATAACCCGCAAACCCGCAAACTAAAACAAACATCGCTAAAACTTGAAAGGAAATGGCGTTCCACCAATCTGGAAGAATCACGTTTAGCCTGGCAAGATAGTCTTAAAATTTATAGGAAGGCCCTCCGTAATGCCAGAGCAGCCTACTACTCATCATTAATAGAGGAAAATAAGAACAACCCCAGGTTTCTGTTCAGCACTGTAGCCAGGCTGACAGAGAGTCACAGCTCTGTTGAGCCATGTATTCCCATAGACCTCAGTAGTAACGACTTCATGAGCTTCTTTAATGATAAAATTCTAACTATTAGAGACAAAATTCAGCACCTCTTGCTCTCAGTTGGTACTGACTTATCTTCAAACACAGGAACCTTAGAAACAACTGTAAAACCTGATGTACATTTAGACTGCTTTTCTCCCATAAACCTTTATCAGCTAACTTCCATGATTTCCTCATCTAAGCCATCAACGTGTCTCTTAGACCCCGTCCCAACTAGGCTGCTTAAAGAAGTTTTACCCTTAGTTAGCATTTCTTTACTAGATATGATCAATCTGTCCTTATTAAAAGGCTATGTGCCACAGTCCTTTAAAGTAGCTGTAATTAAACCTCTTCTTAAAAAGCCCACTCTTGATCCAGGGGTTCTGTCAAATTATAGACCTATATCTAACCCTCCTTTTCTCTCTAAGATCCTTGAGAAAGCAGTTGGCAATCAGTTGTGTGACTTTATACACAACAATAAACTGTTTGAGGATTTTCAGTCAGGATTTAGAGTGCATCATAGCACAGAGACAGCACTAGTGAAAGTTACAAATGACCTTCTAATTGCATCTGACAAAGGACTTGTCTCTGTACTTGTCTTATTAGATCTTAGTGCCGCATTTGATACCATTGACCATCACATTCTATTACAGAGACTAGAACGTTTAATTGGCATTAAAGGCACCGCACTAAGCTGGTTTAAATCCTATTTATCAGATCGATATCAGTTTGTACATGTTAATGATGAATCCTCTATGCACACCAAAGTTAGTCACGGAGTTCCACAAGGTTCTGTGCTTGGACCAATTCTGTTCACCTTGTATATGCTTCCTTTGGGCAATATTATTAGGAAGCACTCCATAAATTTTCATTGTTATGCAGATGATACCCAATTATATTTATCGATCAAGCCAGATGAAACTAATCAATTAGCTAAACTTCAAGCATGCCTGAAGGACATAAAAACCTGGATGACCTGCAATTTTCTGATGTTAAACTCAGACAAAACCGAAGTTATTGTACTTGGCCCCGAACACCTTCGAAACACATTATCTAAAGATATAGTTTCTCTAGATGGCATTGCCCTGGCCTCCAAGCGACACCGTAAGGAATCTTGGAGTTATCTTTGATCAGGATATGTCCTTTAACTCCCACATAAAACAAACCTCAAGAACTGCCTTTTTCATTTACGTAACATTGCAAAAATCAGGCACATCCTGTCTCAAACAGATGCAGAAAAACTAGTCCATGCATTTGTTACGTCTAGGCTGGACTATTGCAACTCTCTACTATCAGGCTGCCCCAATAAGTCCCTTAAGACTCTCCAGCTGATCCAGAATGCTGCGGCACGTTTACTGACAAGAACCAGGAAAAGAGATCATATCTCTCCAATATTAGCTTCTCTACACTGGCTCCCTGTAAAATCCAGAATAGAATTTAAAATCCTTCTCCTCACCTTCAAAGCCCTAAATGGTCAGGCACCATCATATCTTAAAGAGCTCATAGTACCCTATTACCCCACTAGAGCATTGCGCTCCCAGAATGCAGGGTTCCTTGTGGTTCCTAGAGTCTCTAAAAGTAGAATGGGAGCCAGAGCCTTCAGCTATCAGGCTCCTCTCCTGTGGAACCAGATCCCAGTTTGTGTACGGGAGGCGGACAACCTCCCTCACATTTAAGAGTAGGCTTAAGACTTTCCTCTTTGATAAAGCTTATAGTAGGGCTGACTCAGGTGAGCCCTGAGCCACCCCTTAGTTATGCTGCTATAGGCCTAGACTGCCGGGAGACTTCCTATGATGCACTGAGCTCCTCTCTCCTCCTCTTCCTCCTCCTCTCCATCTGTACGCCCTCATATCCCATCAATGCTTGTTACTAATTCAACTTCTTCCCGTAGTTGTGTGCTTTCTCTCCCCTTTTTCTCTCCTTCTGTTGCTTTCTGCAGGTGTTTCTGCCTCCGGAGCTGTAGAGTCTGGATCTATGGTTGCGGCCGCCTGCTGCCCCCGTGCTCCTCTCTGCACCCGCTGCTGCAGTTGCTGTTGCTATTATTATTAGTATTGCTGCTGTAATGTTGCTCTTAGTATTGTTTCTGTTGGTGTTGACAGCCATGCCATTGCCGCGGCCATTGCGTTACATCTCTGTGTGAAACTGTATTGTGCTGCTGTATGTTCTCTTTCCTCCTGCTCTCTCTCCTGCTCCCCCCCTCCCCCTTCAACCCAACCGGTCGAGGCAGATGACCGCCCACCTAGAGCCTGGTTCTGCTCGAGGTTTCTACCTGTTAAAGGGAGTTTTTCCTTGCCACTGTCGCATAGTGCTTGCTCATGGTGGGAAAGGTTGGGTCTCTGTAAATATAAAGAGTCGGTCTAGACTTGCTCTACTAGAAAAAGTGCCCTGAGATAACTTTGTTATGATATGGCGCTATATAAATAAAACTGAATTGAATTGAATTGAATTAATCACGGGAGTACCAGAGTAAGCAGTAAATCACTGAAGTCGATGAAAAACTCACAGTCAACACTCCACTCAATGGTCCAGCCGTGAGGCCGCAGCAGCTCGTTGACGGCCTCCAAAACCGTCTGAAGCTTCTGCTTTTGGCCGATCTCTGACTGGGTCACCTCGGCCACGTTCAGCTTCTTGCCTGACAACTTTTCTGTCAACAACAGGAGAGATGAGATAAAAGATGTCAGCCCAAACACACAGGGAAAGACTTTCCACGCACAGAAGAGAATCATGAATATTCGTATACAGTATCGTGTTGTACTGAACAGGTATACTGTAGCAAGCAAGCAATATCTGAGTTAGGAGGCTTTCTTCAAGTGCGTGGGCTTAGAGAAAAAACTCATGTGCAGATTAAGAAAAGGGAGGAAATCCAAATGAGGTCAACTGGTTAAAAATAAACGCCTTCATTTAGATAAAAGAAGTTACAAAAGTGCTTCAAACGAAAAGAGTGCACAACAAAATGTTTTTTTTATGCCTGTATCAGTGTGGGTTTCGTTCGTTGGAAAACAAGGACATGATGATCTTGAAAATGTACAAATGCGGCGACTGCAGACAACAAAGATGACTTTGCAAAGGAAGACTTCTCTGCTCTAAGCAAGGGTAAGGAAGAGGCTTTAGGAAGCTTATCTCAAGTGCGTGTGTTAAATATTAAGAAAGAAAAGGAAACCAGCAACACTGATAAAAAAGAAAATCTAAAACAGGCACTGATGCAATAGAAGATTGAAATAACATAAGGTGCAAAAATGATAAAGAAGTGTGAAAACTAACAGCAATGAAGAAATCCCCCTTCACATAGCAAAATGTTTCCTCCTGTGTGAACTGTTGTTCATGACAGCTCTGCAACATACGTAACCAAGTGTCAGTCATATTTTGCCTTAGCTGGCTTTCTGTTTTATTCTTGAATCAGAATCAGAATCAGAAATCCTTTAATAGTCTCACAGTGGAGAAATTTACATTGTTACAGCGCAGATAAGAGGTAGAACAAAAGATAAATAGGGATATAAATAGAAAAATAATTAAAATTATTAAATAATAATAAGTAAGAGCACGGTAGGTACACATCCATAAAGTATATGAAGTGTATAAGGTGAATAAAGTGTGTGGTAGTGTATATATTGCACATAAGTGTTATTATTGCACGACAGTGAGGTAACAGTTCGTGTAGTGGTCTACAAGGGTCCATGGTGGTTGTATAGTCTGACCGCTGCAGGAAGGAAGGACCTGCGGTATCTCTCCATGAGAGTTCAGGTGAACTCCCAGGTACTTGTAAGATTTTACAATCTCAATGTCCGTTCCCTGGATCTTCACTGGTGTGGGGGGAGAATGTTGGCGCCTCCTGAAGTCAACCACCATCTCCCTGGTCTTCCCTGTGTTGAGTTGGAGGTGGTTCCTCTGACACCAGAGGGCAAAGTCCTGCGTAGTTTCTCTGTACTCTCTGTCATCCTCATCAGAGATAAGGCCGACAATGGCAGAGTCTTCAGAAAACTTCTGCAGGTGACAGGTTGGTGTATTATGGGTGAAGTCTGCAGTGTAGAGGGTGAAGAGAAATGGTGCCAGAACCGTTCCCTGGGGGGCCGCCGTGCTGCAGACAATTGTGTTGGACTGACACTCCCTGGTCCTCACATACTGCGGACGGTTGGAGAGGTAGTCCTCGATCCAGGAGGTGAGGTGGTGATCCACTCCGGAACTCTCAAGCTTGTCCCCCAGAAGCCTAGGCTGGATGGTGTTAAAAGCACTGGAGAAATCAAAAAACATGATTCTCACAGTGCTCCCAGCCTTTTCCAGGTGGGAGAGAGATCTCTGAAGGAGGTAGATGACAGCGTCATCCACCCCGATACCAGGTTGATAGGCGAACTGCAGAGGGTCCATCGATGGTCTCACAAGGGGCCGAAGATAGCCAAGGACCAGCCTCTCCAGGGTCTTCATCAGCTGTGATGTCAGCGCCACCGGCCTGTAGCTATTGAAATCCTTGGGGTGGGGAGTCTTTGGCACAGGTACCACACAAGATGGTTTCCACAGTAGTGGTACCCTCCCTTGCTTCAGGCTCAGATTGAAGAGGATCTCCACTATCCCACACAGCTGGTCTGCGCAGGATCTGAGGAGCCTTGAGCTGATGCCATCTGGGCCCGCAGCCTTCCTTGCCTTACACCTTCTGAGTTCACTCCTCACCTGGTTCGCTGTGAGGGACAAGGTGGAGGTAGCAGGAGGGGGGGTGGGGGGTGGAGCAGGAGACAGAGTGGATGTGTAGAGTGGTCGTGGGCTGGGGGTTGAGGGACGAGGGGGGTGGAAATGGGAGGGGTAATAGGGCCATGTCCTGGCAATAAGGACAAAGGAGGTTGCAGCAGGGGGGAATGGGAATGGGCCGGGGGAGGGGTGCCTGGCTGATCAATTCTGTTGAAGAAAATGTTCAAGTCATTCACCCACTTTAGATCCCCCTTGGTCTGGGAGTCTGGTTCCTTGTACCCAGAGATGGTTTTTAGGTCTTTCCAGATTCCACTGACATTGTAAATGTCTGACAGCTGGTGAGACATTTTGTCAGGCTGCATTAATTAGCTAGTGTTTACACAGAGGACAATAAGTGGGAGCAAAGAAGAAGAAGAAGAAACCAGTCGGAGTGTGGAGATAAAAATGAGAGGAGCTGAAAAGGGAGTTTGAGCACAGGAGCTTTCCCTTTGATTACACAAAAAATTATGCGGGAGTCAATCAAGGCGGAGAATTTAAGACTCTACATATAAGAAAAACATCTATGTAAGAAAGGCAATAGGGTATGGAGCACAAGAAGTAAACAAACAGGAAGGAACACAAAGTTCTGTTACTTACAGATACATGTGTAGCATATAACTGCTAAAAACTAAATCCCATCAATAACTGCAAATGTAACATAAATTGAGTTTTTATTACTGTTACTGTTGCAGTTTAGACTACTACTTTTGTCTAAAGTAGATGCTTTTGTCCAGCCTATAGGGTAACAAGAGATAGATGTCATCAAAAAATGCTTATAGGGTTTTTGTTTGTGTTTTTAACGTTAGTAGTGGAATCTGAAAATGTTGAGTTTTCAGCCTGCTGTAACAAATAACAGACACAAGGGGGAAGCCCCTAACAGACCAAAGACACTGACGCTTTACTAGACACAGCTGCACACTAGTGAATACACATTTATCACAGTGGACATTGGAGTAAACAATAGTGTGCCAATATGAATATTTGGACATGTTATTGGAGGATTAATGGACCTGAGCTTTGTTTTGGTGAGTTTAATTTTGTTTCTGTCGAGTTTGAATGAAGTGTGTTTTACAATGATCTGCAAGGTAAAATTAGTGCTTTTGTCAATGGAGTCTGGTGCCTTGGAGGAGAGCGCTATAACGGCTGTTTCTGGTTAAGGGGGAGGTGAGGCCGACGCACGCATTTGTTTTGGTCTGAGATGCTGGTGCTCTAGTGCAACATCTAGTGGCAGCATAAATCGTATATAGAACCTTTAAAAATGTGTTTCAAAATGAGTGAATGGTGTTTACTAGTAGTGCTAATTCAAGATAATACTGATTGCTTTTAGGCAAGATATCCATAAGTTTTGTCTAATGCACAGGCACGTAAGAAAATGAAATCATGCATAATACAGTATTGAATTACGGCTCACTGTCAGGGCTAAGTTTACTGAAAATGCAATGTTTTAGTCATAGACATTTGTCAAGCATCAAACTCACCATATGAAACAAAATCATCTTTATACTAGAGAGCCACAGGCTGCAAATTAAATTGTAAATAGCAGTAAATTGACTCCTTTTTCCAATTGGATGGTGCAGCCTGTTGCTGTAGTATAAATATGATGTTGTTTCATATTGTGAGTTTGATGCCAGACCAAAGTCTATGACCGAAACTTTGTATTTCCAATAAACTTTGTGCTGACAGAGTGCAGGAATTCAATACTGTCTACTACTATTAATACTGCCGATTTTCATTCTGGTGCATGGTAAGTTGAAGGCCTACAGATGCTATATGGATAAAGATGTTGTGAGAGTTGTGATGCCAAAGAAACTGATTTCTCACCAAACAACTTCTGGAGCACTTGTCCATCATAACAGTCCTCCTCCAGGTCTTTGACTATGATCCTATCTTCCTCCAACTCACTGTTGATCCAGTCAATCAGGACCTGGACACACATCAGAAAACAATGAAACCTACAATCAGACTTTCTCCTTCTACGTACAATTTTCTTCATATTTATTTATTTACTGCTCTGATTGTGCTTAAGAGCTATAATGGTTGTGAGCAAAATGTGATCCCAGACTACCTTCAGAAGATCTTTAAATTTAAGATTTCCCCGCGATGTTGGGTCCAACATGATCCTCTCAGCGTTCTCCTCTGATGGAGATAATGTGAGAGACATTAAGACAGTCAGTGGGCATGTGAGTGGAAGTTTATAGTCAAATTTCATTTGGATACAGACATATTTTTATGTCTCACATAAATACAAAGCTACAGCCACAAACACACACACACACACACGTACAATGTTCCCTGTCACTCTCATGTCAACAGTGATTCACATGGTGACTGAAAACAAAGGCGTCTCCACTCCACCCACTTTCATTTCCTCCCCTCCACTGTCAAAGTCCCCATTAGTCAACATGCATCAACATATTCATATTGTGACCTCTGTAAACTCTGACAGTAAGCTGTAAAGAAGCTGTTTTAAGAAGTTGAAAATATTGAAAATACAACTGCAGATTCAACAACACTGCAACCTCCAGTCATAAATTAACAAATACATTTTACACATTCAGGCAACATAGTGTTTTAACATAAGAGATATAGCTTAAATTCTAAATAAGATGTTCTTTACATGTGCACACGTGTGTTTATGTGTGTATATATATACCCAGCAGTGTGTCCTCTGGATGGATGTCTGTCCCTGTGGGAAGCATGGGAGCGTTGATGGCATTCTTCCCCTCCTCGTGGAGATCACTCACTAGTGAGACAACAACACACAAGAAAACCATGAAACTAAAATCAGGCACAACAAATTCAACAAAACAAATCAAGAAAAAAAGAAAAGACTTGAATGAAAGTCCCGCTCATAAGAAACTGAAAGGATTATATGGAATAAAATGTGTTTAGGCAGTGACTGAAAAGAACATTTATTGTATTTCTAGAGAGAGAGAGAGAGAGAGAGAGAGAGAGAGAGAGAGAGACTGTGGGACAGAAATAAAAGAAAAAGACAATAAAGAGAAAGCCTGTCGGGGTCACTGGTAACAGGATCAGTGCACAATCATAAAAAATTCCCCTTGTGGGCAAAGTGTGGTGTCTATTTGTAGGACCTGATCCTCCTCTACAGACACTACTTCATTTAACCACCACTTTTCTCCATTTAGTGTCAGGAACAGTCAGAGCTGAACAAAATGACATTTATAAAGCTTTCTTGGGACTCAAACTCACTTTCACACTTCTACCAAACTCCTAAAGGGGAACTCTGATTTTACACATGAAAGTGTGTTTGCAAGTTGTGGGGAGAACTACAGCATGTGAGGTTACCAGACCTCTGTAGTCCACTCCTCATCTCTGCTTTAGGTTAATGGCTCAAGGTTACATTAGCCGCTACTAGCATAACACACCTAAATCTGTCAGACCGAACTGTTAGCGGTCGAGTTGCATTGTGGGTAATGTAGGCACCAGGTTTTGACATGATGATATTTCTGGTTCTGCTGCATCGATTTTGATCCTTTTTTAAAAACTGTCCATCATGTTTTATAAGTGCAACATTAAATCAACATGGTACTCTTTTAAGATACATCTTTTTAACATTGATTTCTCATAAAAACATTTTTTTTTTAAATATATCCTAATTTCTTGTATTTATCCTCGTTTTACTGTAAATGTCAAGATTATTTACCTTTATCTAAAGCACTTTGTGTTTCATTTTTTTCTGCATAATTTGAGCTAAAGAAATAGTTATAGTTAATAATAATAATATTTTATCTTTAGATAGTTGCAAGACAATCAGAGATTGTATTAAAGAATGATTGTTGATGACTTTTTAAATTGTATTTTGCTTTTTAACCTTTCTATCTCATACTTTGTACTCCAAGCAGGAGAACTCAAATACTATGAATTATTGGCAACGATTAATCAACCCAGGTCAGATAGTAATTCATGCTAAATACTAAATTAGAATAATGTGACTCCCAATTCCACATTATGAAGTAATTATAAAGTATATTCCACCCATTCACTCTTCATAATATACCACATAGTGCTAATGTGCACATGTGCGGATGTTGTTAAGCTGTGAGTTGCAGAAACTTCAGAAACAGCTTGTGAGAAATGTTTATCCAGAGATTTAGAGCTGCTGCCAGAGCTGTCACACGTCTGTCACTTCCTCACTTTTCTCCAGCCGTGTGAGGCTCTTTCTTTTCCACTACAGATTGCATTATGTGGCAGCAGTGTCCATCAATGTCTTATTCAAAAATCAAGTAATTTAACATGTATCTTGGCACTTTAAAGTATATTTCATTTAGTATTTTTTTTGGTGTAAACATACAAAACACTTAAAATATGATTACAATTAGAATTTAGTCTGAAACTGGGAACATCAACGTTGATTTAAGGTGACAAGACACACAAACTTAACAAACACTAACACACACTTTGAGTCAGGCTTCAAATACAGACAGAAAAATCAATTTCTGCTGAGATGCTTTCACTTCTGACTGGAGAGATACTCCAGAGATTTAGAGGCTTTCTTCCCCTAATGGCCACATTGCTTTTATCATCCTGCATTTCAATTTGTACGACCTGCAACAGGCTGGACCACAATCAATGGTCTCAAATCTGTCATTTCATTGACTTTGCTATTTATAAAAACCTGCGTGGAGAACCAAGGTGAAGATGCAAGGGGTAAACATGGCTGCACTTTAGCCTCTTTTTCAAATTAAAAGCATGTAAAATGGATTCTTCTAATTGAGAATATAGTTAAAGAAAGTCTAGAACAGTGTGTTTATGGTCCAATCTGGATAAAATCTTAACTTCAAAGCCTGCGCACAGAGCAGAGCGGATATACAGAATTACCCCGGGAGGAGGGGTCCCCACAGATTTCTTATCTGATTCAGCCTTCTCATAAGAGCTGAATACCGGCTCGAGCCCTGAATCTCACTACAGATCAGCCGTTTGCTTTGTAATTACAGAGAAAGCCTGCCGCATTTCATCATAATTGTGCTGCTTCCTCCCTCCGTGTCCATCTGACTGCATTACTGCTACACAGAGCTTTGGCAATTCACACAGTCAATGTAAACAAGTAAAATGTGGGTGAAAATGGTCAAATTATACAACATAATTAATTTACTACAGCAGATTTATGCAGAATGATATAAAAATACTTTCACTCGCCAGTCCAGAAATATAACAGCAACCCTCACAGAGACACACAGTCGATTCTATAATTAAGTACACGTATTACAGTGACTAGACTAACACATTGCTGGATATTAACTTGCAGTGCACTAAGGTAACAGGTCCTGCTTCCCCATTTCAACTTCCAAGTTCCTCAAAGCCCAACATTAAAACTGAAAAATTACCTTGTTTCTTCCTCTTGGTCCCACACAGTAGCCCCGCCATGTCCCCACTATAAACCTCCGGATTCCCCCCCGATGGCAGCGAGCGAAGGTAGAAAATGTAGGAGTGTGTGTGTGTGTGTGTGTGTGTGTGGATCGTAGTCTGTGGGGCTGAGCAGTGGCAGGGGCGTCATCACGTGTTTATTTCTGTCACAACCCTCCACCCCACCTCTGCGGTCCAGTTACAGGAGACGCTGACGAGTGTGTGTGTGTGTGTCTGACAGGAAGGAGTCACCACACTGGACCTAAACACACCAAAGCAACTCTACCACACCAGTAACCTCTGTGCTGTCAAACAGTGGACACAGGACAGACTTCACTGACCTATGACAGGTAAAGTGTCGACTGGATGTCCTTTAATCTATTATCCATATCAGTGCATGCAGCGTGGTGTAAAAAGAGTATTTTCTCATCCAAACAATGCCCAGTTTTTGTTGTTATAACTGTTCAAATTAGCTGCAGTCTAGTCATTTCACAGCAATATAAGAGAATAGACTTGTTTCAGTGAGTAACTCTCAATGAGCACGTGGATGGAGCCTTTAATATGTTTTGCTGCAGCGGATAATCAATCAGGCAGCGGCTGTATTCCTGTTAACAGAATTACACTAATTCAATACAAATCAAAGCCTGCAGTGAAGAACATTTATTTTATGCCGGCTTCATTGCACAAATTCATGGAAAAAGCTCCTCAGTGGTTATTACGAGGACACTGATTTCTTTTGCTTTAGAGACAAAGATGTTCTGAGTCTGCATCAAAAAACAAACGGCGTAAAGCAGATTGAAATCGACCTCGTCTTTTGGTTCCACTGCTCCCGAGGGGGGGGGGGGCTTTACTGTGACACAGGAGGGGAAGATATAAATAATGCAGCAGCAGCATAGAGAAGACAGACTGGACCTTAAATATAACTGTGCTTTATTTACAGCAACACAGGAACCAGTGAGTAACAGCAGCCAGGAGATGACAGTGTCACTCAGTGTGTCACACAGGGGCCTTCAGCAGGTATTAACCATATTAACTTAATACACCTAATATTTACTTATTATTATTATTATTATTATATGTTATGTACTTTATTTACTTAATGTTGTAATTCTACTACTGCCAGTAGTACTGTCTCTACTCTGTAACATACAACACTTATTGCAGGACAATCTGTCTGTCCTGGAAGAGGGAGTTCTTCCCTTAATTATTTTTTCCTGTTAAATTATTTGTCGTATCCAAATCAAGGGCCAAAGCCAAGGATAGAGGGAGTTGAATGTTGTAAAGTCCTCTAAGACAAATTTGATACCGATATTGATGTTTGAGAGTTTAGAAAAAGAATATATCTTTACATAAACACATGACATACACAAACATTTTCAATAAGGGTCTTTTAAATTTTGTTAAATTAAGTTTTAAAGAATTGTGACCGAGATATGTACTGAGTGGGACATTTTACAGTTGAAAAATAAAACATTTTAAGAGCTCTCTGGTAAAGACATTAGAAAATTACAGTATCTCAAATATATCTTTGGCATTTCTATACTACAATTTTTTGTTACAATATCGGTCGCCATATTGCCGCAACCCATATTAATAAGCTAATTTTGGTCACTAGTATATATGCCCGACCAGTTTATCTGTAAGGCTCTAATAAAAATAAAATTGACTGCTTGCTGCTTGCATAATTTCTTGAAACAGCAAATATGTTTCTGTCCTTTTTTGGAGTGACAGAAACATATTTGCTTGCATAATTTCTTGAAACAGCAAATATGTTTCTGTCCTTTTTTGGAGTAATTCCACTCTTACATGTTCAAAATGAATTCAGTGAATCTCTTGGATAATAGAAACTACTAATACCATAACTGTTAAATCGATATAATTTGCCAGCGATTTGGATGTTTTAAAGACGCTTTCACAGAAAGCTACATTTTGATAGTTACTTATGAAATAAGTAGTTGAAGTGAGCAAAAAAAGTTAAATAGCAACAATACAGCTAGGATAGAAAAACAGATGACTTACTATTATCAGTATCCATCCTACAACATGTAACTTAGTTATATTTTGTATTTTCAGAGTGTAAATACTCGTCACTCTAAGATAATACAGGGAGGGTGTGACATAACACTCATCCTCTCAGCCCTTATAAAGCAAACACATGTTACAGCACTGCCTGTTGCTGACAGAGGGAGTTGTGCTTTGTCAGAGAAAAGCAGACTTCCTTTCAGTTTATCAGGATGAACAGGGAGAGCCATGAACGTACAGTATCTTTGAAAACCAGGTCTGCTATTGTTCCTTTATGTCTTGTCGAATAGCCTTAAGCAACACTGTCCATCCCATTTCTGATACAAAAAGAGGAAGAGGAGGGTTTAAGTGCTTAATACTGTACTAAATCGTGTACGTGTGGTTGCTAAGGAGCGTCAACACAAATTAAGAAACCATAAGTCACTTTCTTAAAGAAGCAGTCCAATTCCTATTAAGGATTATTCCGCAAACGTGAAGCAACTTCTCCAGTGGCAACTCCTCTCTCGGGCGTTTCCCCTTAAAGAATATAAATAATAATAATAATAAACTAAAGCAGCAGCAGCATGTGAGGCCACAAGCTGAGCTCCATTAGCAAGACTAAACCTCGCATACATGTCTTCTGTTATACTGATTTCTATTTCCAACACCACCAAGATCTTCTTGCTTTAAAATATCCAGTGTATCAACTGAGCTTTAATCCACAGTGACCACACAGGGGCACTGCGCTCTCACAAGCTGCACTCAAACACTGGCACTGTGGCTTTGTGGGATTCCCTTCTGTCCACTTTTTTTTCTTCAGTAAATTGAAGGTTGACAAATAAAGGAACAGTTCTATTTTTAATGTTTTATGTATCATTCATTACATATTAGCACAAAGAGAACATGCTTACTCCTCAGATCACAAGTTTCTCTCTGATTTCTACACTAAAGTCTAGGCCAGAGTTACTATGAGAGATTTCATTATCAATTAAACTGCCAATAATTTTCTAAATTCAATGTTTTGTCTACGAAACCAAAAAGACGCTGAGAAAAAAAACGCCCATCCCAATTTCCCAGAGCCCTATGTGACGTCTTCAAATTACTTGTTTTATCCGACCAACAGCCCAAAACCCAAATATATTCAATTCAACTATAATAGTGACATATAAAAGCAGCAAATCCTCATATTTGAGAAGCTGGAACCAGGAAATGTTTGGCATTTTTGCCAGAAAAATTACAAAAACGATGCATTTTCTTTTTGACATTGGACTGCACATCAAAGGTGTATTACAACGTCACACCTCTGTAACTTTCAGGGTCAGTCATGTCTATATGTGTGTGTGTGTGTGTGTCTATATATATATATATAAATCTATATCACTGGTTTCAGTGGAGCTTTAAACACAAGCTTAAGCAGGATGATAATTATTCTCATTACCTCATTAAACTCCACATCTCAGTTATCATCTAATTAACTCACTGGGCTTAGTTGTCTGCGGGTTTCTCTGTTTAACCCCTTAAGTAGCTTTAAGGTTACAAAAATCACCTTATTCCACTCTGGTAGGACAGTATTGTTTTGTATATTTAGGGCTGCAACTAACAACTATTTTCATTATCAATTAATCTATTGATTTTTCGGTTAATCATTAAAGTAGTGCCCATAGAAAACAGTGTGGCCCAGAGACCAAGGTGACAAAACTGCTTTTTCTTGTCCCATCAACAGTATAAAAAGCAAATATATTTAATTTACAGTGATATGAAACATAATAAAGCAACAAATCCACACATTAAGAAGCTGGAACCAGAGTTTTTGGGGGGCATTTTTGCTTAACTAATGAACTCTAATGATTAATACATTATCAAAATGGTTACCAATCAGTCAACTAATTGATTAATTGACCAATTGTTTCAGCTCTGATGTATGTCCTTGTCTTGTCTCGTGCATCATTTTATACACATTTCCCCCCCAAAAATTCATCCTGACATATTTGGTTTTAACAATGTTTAGCTGAACAAGACTTTCTAATGACCGTCTCACCAGTCTTAAGAGGCTAAACTACAAATTTTAACAGTTTGATTAAGAGATTTCAAACTGTTAAAAATGTATGGAAACCCATGTTGTTTTTTAGATGAGATATGTGGAATTTACTGAGGCTACTAAGAAATTAATATGTCTCTGTCCTCCCCCTTGTGGACCTCCTTTAATGGCTATAACAAACACATGGCTGGCTACAAACACACAGTAAAGACACACACACACATAACACACACTGAGGCGTTAATCCTTGCAGCTGCCTGTTTTAAGACAGTGACCGGCCTGTGGGAGGGCAGAAAATAGTTTGGCCAACAACTGCAAAACTAGGACAATAAGTTAAAGAATGTTTTAAAATCCAAAATACAGTGAGCACACAAATCCTCTTACACTTTTATCTCCACAACCTTGCGTTCTTGTCACCAGGTCACCGACTGTGTGATCTATTTATGTATCTTACCTCATGTTAAATGCCTGTGGTGGGAGGCTTTGTCTCGCCTCTCATTCGCTCACAAGCAGCACCAAAAACCACACTAGAGCTCAAAATATGTTAATACACACTAATCAGAAGAATGTAAGTGCATCATTGACCCAGATTACAATTCTACACAAAAGAAAGACACAATGAAGTCAAGATAAACCAGGGAAACACTATAAATGTCTGTATAAATGTTCATGTGTGCAGTGGATGATTAAACTGCCAGTGATGTCCCAGAGCAGAATATTTTAATAGCGCATCATGTGATTGCAGCACCATGGACAGAAATACAAGGGAAACAAATAGAGGCATTCATAATGTTAAAATAGCAAAAAAAAACAACTTACCTTCTTTAGACTTTTTCTTCCGCACCAGGGTTCCTCCTAATTTCCCGAGGAAAGACTCGTCCTTTTTCATTTTTGCGGACTGCGGGTTCGCAGATGTGGTCGGAGCCCCAGACATCTTTCAGTATGTGTGTGTGTGTGTGTGTGTGTATATGTGTGTTAATAATGTCACTCCTCCCTGTGATGCATTCAGGCACCGGTGTACGATCCAATCACAGCGAAAAAGACACCAACCCGACACATTCACAGGTAGACAACAGACTGAAGGAAGGAGCGCTGGTTGGCATCAATAGACAGACGAATGACTCACGTGTGAGTAAAAAGCTTCCATCTGCTTCAGTGTTTACTGACGGTTCACCGCCACAGCGCCCCCCAGCGGCAGGATGAGGAGCAGGGTTTACAGCATTATCTTAAGCCGACATAATGATTTTATGTATTTATTGTTAAATAGGACAATAAATAATAAAGTACTCATGATGCAGACTGCTCTCTGTCAGTTGTATATTATTATGATTTTGAATCAGTATTAATGAGGCATTAACATGTAAGCAGGACTTTAATGCTGTAGTTGGTTGAGGAATTTACTGTTGGGTAGTTTTTTCTTTAATAGCGCAACTTTATTTGTAAACTGATCATATGGTTTGTGTGTAAAACTTTAATATGAAAAGTAACTAGTAACTATAGATGTAAATGTAGTGAACTAAAAAAGTACAATATTTCCCTCTGAAATGTGGTGGAGTATAAGTATAAAGCAGCATAAAATGAAAATACTGAAGCTCAAAACTGTACTTAAGGACAGTACTTGAGTAAATGTACTTAGATATCTTCTGCCACGAGATTCTCTTCACTATTAACTGTTCACAAAGGTCAGGACATCCAACATCCACCCAAAATTATTATCATTTTTGCAAACATACTGAAGCCCTGTTGGATGCAGACACCTGTATGGGACATTAGGGGCACTTTTTGTAGGAAGATCAACACAAACGTTATTTGAGATTTATTATTTGGTAATCAAGTATAAACATTTGGAGACAAATTATTAAAAAAATAGTTGGAATGTTTAAATGACTTATTAACGCTTCATTGATAATTACTTGATGAGTCTACTATATTATTTACTATTATGAAATTACAGACCGTAATCAACAAATAAGTGAGAAAATGTTAACTTTTGACAACACAGATTTGAGATAAATTCACACAGAAATAAGAATTGGAGTTTGTGTCTCTCACATTACTGATATAAACAAATCTTTTACAGCACCAGGAAATATTAATCATTTAGATTGAGTTGTTGTGTCAATGCATCAAAAGATCTGTAAATCAATTTGACAATCAATCATGTGGTTCACATTATATTGATTCATTTTTATTATGCATTTTAAAAAACTACAGTTTATTTTAGGGCACAATGTGTATGATAAAAGCTCAGTTTGGACCATAAAACATTTTTGAAGAGATCTGATTGATGTTCTTCAACTGATTTCCTTACAAAGAGGAGCAGGATCGGCTTCAGTGCTCATCACCTCCTCCAGTTTCTGGTGCTGTTTTTGGGAGACAAGATATTCCAATTAACATCCTACAGTTCATTCTAAACTCTGTGGATGTCAGATTATGTGTAATGTTGATATGTGATGCTGCTGTTGTGAATTCACCTGTAGTCTGCAGTAGCTTCCAGTCCGCCTGCAGTCTGTGTCTCAGCCTCTCCAGCGCCTCCACATCCTCTGGTGGAGGAGCATGAAGCTGCCCCAGAGGGGGGGCAGCGTCCCCGAGGAGAGAGGAGGCTGTGGGGCCAACACACGCCTTCTCAGCTTCCTGAAATGACAAAGTTAATGACCACTAAAGTATAACAGGCTGCCATTTAAACCTCCCCAGATATGAAGCCAGGGATAAACTACTTCCATTGACCTAGCCCCAGCCTTCTTACCTGCATGAGTACCAGGGTGTGTCCTTGTGCCAGGCCCTGCAGCAGGCCTGTTAGCTGTTGCCACACACTGTCGCACAGCCCACTATCTGGCGTCCGAACCAACAGAACCAGACTGGGGTCATACTCGTATCCCAGAGGCAGAAGGAGGCCCAGCACAGCCTGTGTGAAGCCTGACACGTCACTGCAGCCCTGTGTGAGGACAAACAAATACACATCATTTAACAAACACACACCTCCCCTGCACATAAAACACACAGGCACAGAGAGGCTGGCAACATTAATGTCATGAATACATGCACACAGAAAATATGAATTGACAAATCCTCTGAATTGTGAGTTCTGCTCTTGTAATACACTGTACCTTCTTCAGACACACAGGAATGTAATATTTGCATTTCTGTTCCTCTGACTCCTTGTTGCTGAACTGCACCAGGAGGGTTTTCCTAAAGATGGGAAGATATCCGTCATCACATTGTTCATACTGTTGCGGACAAATGTCTCTTTTCATTCAAGTCTAAATCATGGAGCACAAATGATAATAATCACCCATCCTCTGTGCTGCAACTCGGGACCATCACGTCTCCAACAGACACGACCAAAACCCTGCATGAGAAGAAAGCCGCATCAAATCAGACTACACTTGACAATATTAGCTTTTAATAAACATGTAAATTTCAGTGGCGAGTCCTCTGTTGGTTTACTCACATTCACTGAATTCAGCTTTTTCTTTAAAGGAAACTTTCACCTCTGAATAGTCTTACACTGTTATATATTATTATTAATCTGTAATTATTTATACACTCTAAACATTTCTCTTCACTTCCGAGAGACATTAGGTGCTAAAACTGTATCTACAACGAAAATCCTTTAATTTGGCCGCTGCACAAATGAGAAAAACAAACAACCAAACAACAAATTAACCCCAAAAATTCCAGAAACACTAAGCACATACGGCTTATAAACATTTTTATCTTTTCATAAACAGTGTTTTAAAGAAATAGTTCATTCTGGCAGATACGCTTACTCGCTTTCTTGCTGAGAGTTAGATGAAAAGATCGATACCACTCTCATATCTGTCCATTAAATATGAAGCTATAGCCAGTAACTAGTTAGCTTAGCTTAGCATAAAGAATAGAAAACAGGGGGAAAACAGCTAGCTTGGCTCTGTCCAAAGGTAGCAAATGGTTATGGCTATGCACGGTTTTACAGTTGTTCAGTTTAGCAAAGAGCTTCAAAGAGGAAGTTTTATATTTAGCATACAGACATGATAGCGGTGTCAATCTTCTCATCTCACTCTCGGCAACTAACCAAGTAAGTGTATTTCCCAAAAATGTAGAACTATTCCTTTAAGGGGGGATGTTTCCTTTAAAGACATTTTTACAAGGCAATCGGTCATCAGTCTCAGCAATATTAAAACATACAGTCACTGTACATATGGATTAAATCTACATTGCTATACCGGTTGCTGAGAGCAGTTGCAGCATGCTGGACAACACACGTCGTCGCCATGGAGACGTCACGGACCAGCGCCAAGCCACTGCAGACCTGAGAGCCAGTAATTAAATATAATAAAAATCAGCTTGTGGCTCATATAGGCAGGTCAGCAAAGCAGAAACTGTACAAGCAGATCACATCACAGCACTCGAAAAGACAAGACACATATTATATCCTGACTGTACCTCGTTCTTCTCCATTTTCTCTACAAGGGCAATAAGACTGGAGAGGGTTGTGAGAGCATCGCTGTCGTCTGCATCTTTGAGGAAATTCTCCCTTATTGTGGAAAAAACAACACATTTTTGTACAATGTAGAAGATGAAATCATGATTATAAGTTTGAATTCTTTTGAAACTCTAATCCTCCTTTGATAAACTCTCCCTGTGTCAATAATAAGAAATAATGTTAACTGAAATGAACCATTACCAGCTCCACACCTGAGTTTGTTGACTATAATCGGGTCGGGATCCACTGATGAGCTGAAGTGTTTACATCCGTCCGGGCAAGCCGCACCATTAGGGAGGATTAAAGCAGTGCGGATAGAAGGAGTGACTCGGTTTGGAGGCTCTGGCCACACCTTTTCCTCTGCGCTTTTCTCCTTTTCTCCCTTCTCCAATCTTTCTTCTCCTTCTTCTTCTGCTAATTTAATGCGCTTTGTGCTGATGTCAGAGGTGGGTAGCTCAGCTGAAGAAAGGAGTAATTAAATATTTTATGGAGCAGTGAATATAAAAGTAACGAGGCTCTTATAACAATAAAAAAAAGAAGTAATCATGAGGTACTGCTAGCCATCTGTTGATACAAGGGCTAATTAAAGGGGAACTCTGCTGATTTTACACATCAAAGTCTGTTTATAGGTCTTGGGGAGGACTACTGCAAATGTGAAAGAAGTTGGATGAAGCCTTTTGTGGTTGTTTGGGTCTGAAGACTACAAGTTTGGAAATGAAAAAAAAAGGTCTGGAGGTAAGTTAGAAAGAACTGAGGTTACAAGACTTCTGTAGGCCACTCCTTATCTCTGCTTGAGGCTAGCAGCTCGAGGCTACATTAGCCGCTACTAGCATAAAACACCCGAATCTCAGACCGAACTGTCAGTGGCAGAGTTGCATTGTGGGTAATGTAGACACCAGGTTTTGACAAGGAAGACGAATGTGTGGAATAAAAAAAAAGATGATATCTCTAGTTCTGCTGCATCGATTTTGCTCCTTTTTTTTTTTTAACTGTCCATCAGACCATATTAAAGGAGTGCAATGCTAAATTGCTGGAGTTCTCTTTTAAGGAATAACTCAAAAAGAATATATGTGGATGTTATACCTGCATGCTTGAGGCAGGACCAGTACTGCCTATGGGCTGATCGGACACAGTGAAGGGACTCAAGTGCACTGAAAAGAGAAAAATAAATTCACAAAACAAACACACACTAGATCAGGTTTGACTGACGGTGAGACGGACCTTTCACAGGGACCATCGAGGTTTTCAGGTCGAGGCGCAGGATCTCCGAGCAAAGTTTGAACTGTTTGGCACACAGACTGGGCTAGGGAAGTCAAGTTGTATCCTCCCTGGAAAACATTCACACAATGAAACCTTTTTACAACCCAATGTTCCTCCAACATGATGCTAGCAAGTATGTACTGATTGATTATGTGTTTTCTGTCATTGTGGTCATTCTTAATGCATTTGTCATAAAAATAATCCAATGGGTACAATGCGCAGCAGAGAAAGCAACAGAACTGATAGTGTCTCCAGGAGGGCAGTGAGATTGTTTCATATGTTTGCGTTGATGTTAGGTATACGTTGTGTGTCCTGACCTCCAGCACAGCACACAGCTTCCCTCCTGCGAGGTTCATCAGGAGGTGGGTGAGGTGGGCGAAGATGTCTGGTTTGGCACACATTTCACCCTGAAAGGAAAGACAATCACAATCGCTTTAATCATCCACTAAAGTCAGTTTACCACATAATGTCCCAATGATGGCGCCCAGACTGGACACAGGGTTTTACAGTACTCACACGTCAAGAGATAAAAGAGCAACATTGCAATTCAAGCTTTATTGTGGTAATTTATATTCAGTACCTCTGGGTCACCGATGGCTGAGTCAAAGCCTGCACACACCAGGATCAGGTCTGGGCAAAACTATGTCAAAGAATCACACGCTCAGAGATATAATCTCCAACACATCACTATCTGTTGGCAAAATGTGAATAATCCAAAATAGCTTACCTCGTACGCGACTGGCAGGAGGACGTGACAGAAGACTGAAAGATAGTCGCTGTTCTTCATTCCCACCTGAAATATCACAATAGGACCTCATAAATAAACGAACTTGTGCACATAACCATCAATCCTAAAAGGATTAGTTCATTAACAATTAGCTGACTGACAATGAATCAGTACCAGATTTGATATTCAATAATGGATTTAACGTTTTAACGCAAATATATATATATACATATACATATATATACATATATATATATATATATATATATATATACATATACATATATATATATATATATATATATATATATATATATATATATATATATATATATATATATATATAATAACTTCAAGTGAACAGTATTTCTATGGTTATTTACCTTGTTCCATGGTACGTTTATATTGAATCCTGCCCCTTTCTCTTTGCCAACACTGTCGTAGTCTGATTCTCGAAGTTGAGGCCAGAATTTCTGATGTTCATAGCGGTGCCATGAGAAGTAGAGCACGCTGGGAAAAAAATGTAGTATGCAGAATTTAATATACCAGAAGACAACATCCACATATAAAACTCAGGATCCTTCCACGAAGAAAGACTCACCTTGGATCATCTTCAAAACAGTACTGCACCCCTTGACCATGATGTATATCCCAGTCAACTATCAACACCCTGAAAATACATAAAGACGTAAATAAATATATGGCGGCAGAACCAACACAGTGGGTCTTAACAAAACACACAAAATAAACTAAATAATCTAAAGCCGTGTTACCTTTTGACCCCATATTTTTGCTTGGCATATCGAGCTGCTATGGCCACATTATTGAACACACAGAATCCGTTGGCAGCACTGCGCATACTGTGGTGTCCTGGTGGTCTGTCAACAATGACAAAGAAGTGATATACATGTCACGATTTTATCCAGTAATTGATAAATCATTTAGCCTTTACAGAGAACAAACTGATGTCTTACAACTTATTAACAAGTGCTTAGTATTTAGTTCATAACTATGTAAAAAGAAGAAAAAGAAGCCAATTTCAGAATTTGTGTAGCTGTAAGCAAATATTTGGTATTTTGTAGGGGTTGCCCTAAATACTATTTTAGTTCCACAAATCCTGAATTTATCTCTATAGGTTAATCTCTATCAAAACTCTCAAATAGTTGGGACCAGCCCTCAAATTTTTATGTAACAAATTAACTTTTCTAGCCTCTTATATTGTTCAGTTTTGATTCCACAACTATTTCCTTAACTTTCCTTTATAATTGACTCTCATGTTTTTGTTTTTGTCTTCATTAGCAGATTTCTAAAATACTAAACATTTGCTCATCTCATTTCATACATGTATTTTATTAATTGTTGAAGGAGTGACTCTCTCAGGTGCTGCCTATCAACTGGACTAAACCTTCCAGCACTAAAGCAGAAGGACACAATCAAAAGCAATCTTCCTCACAAAAGAGAGACTCATACACACTCACTGTAGCATCAGAGTTTATACCAGGACTGCTGTGTCTAACTGGTTAGAAGCCTCACCTGACCAGAGCCATGCCATTCCTCACCTTCCCCGTCATAACACTGTCCACTAGTTGCAGTGCAGACCCTGCAGCCAGCTTGGCACAGTGATAGATGTTCTAGGACAGTAAATGAGAAAGAGGAACAGCACTAACTAACCACCACTGAATGAACAAATGTGAGATATGGATAAATGACAACAGCTGCAACTCAGCTAGTAAGAAGTGTAGGACTGACTGGGTGGAAGTAGACGTCACCATATTGCAGGGTGAACTCCTTCAGGTCCTCCAGAGTCAAATAGGGGGTCTTCTTCACTGCCTCCAAGTACTCCTCACTGTTAGGCAGCAAAGTACATGTAGCTGAGTGACTTTGGGTACTTATTTCAGCATCAATGGAACTAGGTGGTTGACATCAGGACTGACCTGTGAACCAGCAGAATGTCTGCATCTGTTGCCTCGCGGACAGGTACAGAGCAACAGCGATCAGCCAGGCCGTTCTTGATCAAAGCTTCATGACTCACGGTCAGACGCTCAGGTACCTCGATCTTACATACAGGGCTGGCAAAAAAAAAAAAAAAAAGAAATAATATTTCATGCAGTTGAATTTGAATTATGTGTTTAATTTTGAGGTCAAAACTTGTATATTATGAACTAGTGAATGCTTTGATTTGTATCTAATGTTTTTCAAACTTAAAGTCATTACTAGTTTAGTAATTTTATTTTTGCACTTTTTGTGCACTAACTGCCTAAAACACAGATAAAAGAGTTGAAAATGAAGTCAAGAAACAGTGGACCTTCCCCTAAATTAAGAAGAATACAAAAATTAGTATAAAAAAAGATGAATTGGTCAAATAAAAACACATATAAATGCAAATGAAATATAGGAAAATAAGAGACACACAAAACCAACAAAGCACTAAATTACCGCTCAGCTTATCTTATAAAAAAAGAAGAAAAAGACAAATTAGACATCAGTGCAATTTCTTTTTAGAATTCACTGAAAAACAGTTTCACAGTTAATGTTCAATGCCCACACAATACTATTTGTGTGATCTCAGTCAGACAGTGAAACTGCAAATGCATGCACATACAAGTACAGTACACATTCACACCTCTAATAATTCTCTATACCAAAAATAAACAGTTATCTTATGGTAGAAATAAGTGGCTGGAACAAGGAATACTGTGTTGTTGGTTTGTTTCTTTGTTTTTTTCCATGTCCATGATTTATGTGCCACAAACCATATGGCAGACACACACACAAAAGGAGTCTCCCCTAAAATGTTTAAAATTTGTCAGAAATAATGTAACGTTGTGTCTGCCAGAAGCTCTTTCGAATAAAAATGGTTAAATTGTCCATAAACATGCACTGTTCATGTTGCATTAACACGGATTAAGTGTAGCAGCAGGAGCTAGCCAGCAAAAAGTAAATAAAAAGTGCTGAAACAGTGCAAAATAACAACAACACTGTATGAGAAAGACATTGGCAAGAAAAGAGAAGACTGAAAGAGTGAATGTGATAACTTTACGCTCTTAATGTGAGGAAATTAACTCAGTATTTAACTTAGAGGGCACGACATATACACTGCGGGTGCTCCTCACTAACCGACCGGGCTAGCTACAACAAACCGCAACATCAGTTCCTACCTCCAGAAAATGCGTTAAATAAGGACACCAATCACAAATCTGAAGGAAAGATTTACTAATTTAATTGTCAAATATCCCTTGATACCCTTTGGGCTCCCGAAGATAAGGACAGTAACGTAAATTAGCTTATAGCCGTTACCTGAGGTTACAGTAACGGTAATGCAACTTTACGTTACTTGTACTAACATGTCGAACTATTGGAAATAGGTTGAATGTACGCTAGCTACAATTATCCAGCCTTAAGAAACAGTCGTGGTATTCTAATAAGCGATATTCATTCAGGCTTGTTTGATTAAGTTAGCTATCCATACGCAGCTATATGTGTGGTTAACCCCATCATGTACTTACTCAACCCAGAGCAGTTTGTATTTGGTCATCTCCTCATCATAAATCAGTGCTGTTCCCATCTTCATTGTTTCTCAGACCAGTCAAGCTGCGTGGACTACAACACATAGGGTAACTTCGCGGTGCAAAAAACGGACACCGAGAAGCTTCCTTTATATTCTGCAGCATGTAAACACAAATCTTCTCTGAGTTTTATGGAGGTTGTCAAACTGTTTAATGGTGCATTAGCGCCACCCTCAGGACGGGGTCCGGTACTTACTTCTGTGAAGATCGTCACTAATATTATGCTGTACTTGTTTGTATCTATAAATGGCAGATATACATAGAAATATGTTTTGATTTTACTGACTAGAAGCTGCTTTGGTTTGGATAGAAATGGTCGCCACAAATGCAAAAAGACCAAAAAATAAAACATAAAAACGACAGTAATATTTTCACATACAACAATATGCAACCCAGCACTCTTAGTTACCATAAACACACATATAAATCTTGTCACCTTGCATTATTTTATTATGCTACTTTGTACATACAATAACATTGTTTAAACTAGGCCTACCTTTACCCATACCTTGTGTTGTCTTTTTACTTTGCTATATACACTTTATTTGAACACCTGCTTTACCACCCTTACTTTTGATGCTTTTAAGTTTTGTCTGACGTTTTGTCAGTTTTACACTCTTCTCCTGAAGTGACATTATTTTAACTGTATTTTCTTACAATTGAAATGACAAATAAACTTAGAATTGAGCTTAAATAGCTTGCTGAATATAACAAAGAGCTAGTGGATTTTGTTTTCACATAGGCAGATTTATAGATGTACTAAATGTTTTAACAAGTAAAAGACAAATGTGAGTTTACATGATCCTTATTTTAATAGAAAAAACAGTGCAACAGTGCAACACAAATCAATAAACAACTCAGAGTATATCACTAGTACAAAATATAGAAACAGATCAGATGACATGAGAACATTTGGTCGGGCAAGACACCATTTCAGGGCTCAACAATCTTTTTGTGGTGGCATCCTTCCTGTGGGAAATATGTGGATTGGAAGCAGGGAATCATGTTTATGAACTCATGAATGTTCATTTGATAAAGATGTTTATTTTGAAAATATTGACATCTGGCACAGTTTCTTCAAGAGTCTGAGTTTAGGCCAGTTTGGAATTCAGTCGATTGTCTCCAACAACACTGAAAAAACTGCTGGAAAACATATCACATACACTGGTGCTTTATTGTCAACAAACAAAATAACTTGATGTCCTGGTTCCTCAATGTGAAATTAGATATCATTGCACTGCAGAATCAACAGTTATGATTCATGTGGCCTCAGCAATCATAACACCCACCTCCCCCACCCTCTCCTCTTCGCCCTCCTCTTCGCCCTCCTCTGTCCTATCTGCTGTTTCCTCTTGCGTTCTTGTGGGAAAAGCTGAGCTCCTTTCCTCTTTCTCTTCCTCTCCTTTGTCCTTCTTTCCCTCCCTTGCCTCTCCTCCTCTCCTGCACAACGTGAGAAGAGCTCCTCTGCACCTCTTCCTGAATGTCGGGTCACAGGCAGCGTACAGGAGAGGGTTAAGGCAGGAGTTGAGATAAGCTAAACAGGTGACATATGGGTGAGCAGCCAGTAAAAGCTGATCTAGAGAGCAGGAGTATGGGACAAAACCAAACTCCAGCAGCATGGAAACAGTCTTATTAAAATGCAGAGGCAGCCAGCACAGGAAGAAAGCCATGACTAAAGTGACAATGACCCTGAGGAGTCTTCGCTGGCGCCTGCGGTCAGGACGAGGGCCCCGTCCAAAATGTCTGCTGAGGAGCTGAGCCAATGAGCAGTAGCAGACAAGCAGGATGACAAGAGGAAGCAGGAAGCCAATTAGAGTTGATTTAATGCTCAAAGCGGCCGCCCACCACATCTCTGCCCTCTCTCGATCTGCCTCCTCCAGCTCTGCTCCAATCAGCATGGAGTAATCCATCTGACAGGAGAGGAACACTGATCCAGAGTCAGTAGGATGGACTGGCTCTAGCTGCCAATCATCCTCAGATTCAGGGTCTATCTCGACCTCCCTGACAGAGCGCAGCAGCAAACCAGGAAGTGCCAGCACCCCCGCCAGCACCCACACCCCTCCAAGTATCCACAAAGCCCTGCTGGGGAACCTCTGTGGGGCATGGTGGCTGGAGTGCCGGCGTCCAGTCAGAACCCAGTACCGCTCCACGCTGAGCATGCTCAGGCTGAACACGCTGGCATACATGTTGACCGCAGTGAGGAAGCTGCTAATTTGGCAGAGAGGTTGCCCAAATGGCCAGTGGTAGCCCATCGCTGTGTAGACCGCCCACAGTGGGAGAGTCACAAGGAAGCAGAGGTCAGCTAATGCTAAGCTGGCTATTAGAGAGTCTGTCAGTGAGCGGGAGGGACGAGGGATGGAAGGGGGATAAGAGGAGGAGGTAGAGGAGTGAGAGGAGGGTCTGCAGCTTTGTCCTGAGTTTTCCTTGTTCTTCTGAGGAAATGACCCGCGGTGAAATCTACCAGCGCTGTGGATGTTCTGCTGACTGGTTCTGAAAATGCCAGTGCAACAGAACTTTCCAGTCCCAGCTTTGTCTCCGCTCCTCTGTCCCTTCCCCTCAGCTCGGTCCAGGTAGGCCCACAGCACCAGGCCGTTGCCGAGGCAACCAACCAGAAAGGCCAGCAGGTAGACGGACGGGATGATGGAGAAGGAGGGAGACCAGTCGCTGTAGTCGCAGTGGAAGAGGGGAGGGGGAGAAGGAGAGGGGGAGGTGAGGAAGTCTGCATCTGACATCTCTGCGTCCGTGTCCTTGGTTTCTATATAAAATAATTTGCCATTAAAATCAGTGGAGGTTCCAACACTTGGTGAAGTTTGGTCAGTACAATGCAAAAAGTCCAAACTCCTGCACTGGTACAATTGTTTTAGATATAAGATTCAGGGCCCAAATTCCAGTAGTGGATTAGTCCCCAGTTCACTTTCACTTCTTCCTCAATCCGTTGACTTGGATGGTCTGAAAATTCAATGAAACGATATTCTTAAACTTTGGCAACAGGTACAAATACTGCAAATACTGTACATGCACAGCTTGTAACAACAAGTCAAAGTGTAGCTACACACATCTTAATTTAGGAATTTAGTCCAGGAAGTTTGGACTAATATGCCTAAGAATGTTGGAAATAAACAGACTTTTTTACATGTAAACAAGAACAAATTGTCATCAGTGTATGTAAATTGTGTGTTTGTTGTAAATTTCAGTGTTTTTGTCCATGCTCATACTGTATATCCTCTCTTGTGCACACATCTCTCTTGAAACCCACTTTTTTTCAGTAACACAATTCACTTTTGCTGACCATTTTAGGCCTTTATGACCCCATTTAAAATAAAGAGTTTCATTCCTACAACACAACCAGAACCAAGAGGGAAGGTTCTGGATCAAAAACACAGAAATAGACAAAAGATTCTCACACTGCACTAATACAGTAGCTCCTAATAAATTTAATGAAGCAATGGCTCTGTCTCACAGTGAACCTTTGCCAGGTATTGACAAATTATTATTTAATAAACATATTGGGAGCTAATAATGCAGCATGAATCTTTTGTCTTTTTTTGCTTGTATTTTTTACAAGGTATCTATGCTGACATTTTTTGAATTCATACTGTAAATTTGGATTACAGCCTTTATCAAACTGCATGTTTTGCATGTAAACGTTGCATCCTAGCCATCCTAAATGAGGGCTTAGTCCCGAGAGGAATTATGATGAAGCTCACAAAAGAGACACTTACCTCAGGCTACTTCATCAGTGTGGACGAAATCCTTTCTGAGATGCTAATAAAAGTTTGATGATCATTGTGGAGCAAAATTCAGCCACTGTCTCTCATCCTGTCTTCTCTCATTCACTTTCTCTCTGTGACTTCTCCTCATTCCTCTCTCAATCTCTACATCTGCACTGTGCCAGCTGAGGAAGGTATGCCTTCCTCTTGAGTCTGAATATATAGCAATGTCCTCTATACATGCACACACATTTGCACACACCCTCCTTTGTCTTGTTCTCAAACCAGACCACCCCAGCAGAAAGTTACGAGACCTGCAAACACCCCACCCCAACACAAACACACGCACCTCCCGAGAGACACAATAACGCCACCCATCCTTCCCCCACAAACACACACAAACCCGAGACACACAAACAGACACACAAACAGATCCCCCCCAATCCTCTAGGCGGCTCATATTCTCTATGCACAGACACAAACACATCCAAATGCACATACAGTACATAAACGTGCGCAAGCACAAACACACTCTTAGTTCTCTGTGTTGCACATGTTCAAACACACAGTGAATACAGTGGTCAAATGTAACAACCCTCACAGAGGACAAACGACGACTAACAGACCTCACATTCGTAGTCAGACTGCAGTATCAGAATAGAAGAGTGAATGTATGTGAGGCGGCCTTCATGAATATATTCAAAAGGCCTTTAAACCATTATTCTGTATATACCTGGTGTAAAAAAATAAACAGTACTGACAGTTCTCAGATTAAAGTAGATCCTAACCCACAGCTGTGTTATCTCTTGCCATAAAGAGTAAAGAAATCTATTAAATGACAGTTTCAATGTCTAAATACAGAGGCCTTTCTGCCCTGCCAGTTTTAAAAGCAGTGTACAGATAATTCAGTTTTATTCAAGGTAGAAAGGGGCATTTCTTTGAACAACAGAATCCAAGTAGCTAAGGTGGGAGGTGAACTTTTTGTTCCTTTAATTTCGAGAGTGCAATTTATCGTACATGCCTCTAAAATATTAAAGATCATTAATTTACCTCCTAAATGAAAGTTGTCTTTGGTGTCATCACTCATAGTTCCAGCAGCAATATGCTCTCAGAGCTTTACTCATTTTAGGCACCTTTAGGCTAAAGGAGTATTGTCTCCTCTACCCTGCATAGATGTTTTTACTAATTTTCATATGTAATACTGCAATTTGAAAATACAGGCAAAAATAGTAGTATAGCTATTAAGGCGGCCATTAAAGTGTGGTCATCTTATCAGAGTAATTGTTTTGATATGTGGACAGTGAGTGGAATATAAATCAACTTACTAGCTTACTGACCAGTAACTCTCTTAATACCTAAATCTTATCATAATACCTATTTTTTCTCATGATTAAAGTGGCAACTATGACGACCCCAAGTGACAACCAGCAAATTCCCTGTAAACGGTCAGTTTAGGTGTAGGCTGTTAGCTGTGTTTGCAGACCCCAGTGACTTCTCGTTTACCGTCTCATAACAGTTTTGTCCACAACAGCAGCTTCTTACATGTCCACTGTGACAAGTCTCTCTGTTTTAAAAACTCTTTAAAGACAAAGACAAGTGTTTTGCAATGATTTTGCGTCTGAACTAATTTCATTTACGAAATTCTCTAGACATTCAAGTCTTTCAATTTCAAAGCAAACATTGAAATTTTACAGCATTACATTCATTGATTAATATATTTTTGATAGCAATAGTGGAGCGATGACAGGAACAAGGAAAGGTTCCCCAGCCAGATTCAAACCGGAGTTCATCATGGCTGGTGTCTTTACCCCAGAGACAAAAGGTATTATTATATAAAACTTAACATTAGTTTTCATAAAATGATAAAACTTCTACTTCTGCAAGGTGGATGTAGTCTACATCCCCTCGACTTCACCTTCAGGAATGATAATAAAATTAGTTTTAGAGACATTTTGGTTTTTATTTTTGTCGTCTGAAGGTTTTAAGTACGTATATTGGATGGATGGATGGATGGATGGATACTGTAGGTCAGCATGGGGTTACAGTGTAAACAGTGATGATGTTCCGATAGTAAACAGGAAGTGTTTGTTTCCATAGGGGTAGAGGTCACGCTGCCATCAACCTGTTGTTATGGAAACAGATGTTTCCAAAAACATTCCACAGTCTTTTCTCTCACATCACACACACACACACACACACACACAAAGCTTTACTTCGAGGGAAAGAAAGAAAGGCAGAGAAAATACAACCGTTTCATTGAGAAGAAAGTGGCTGAGCATCACAGTGGGAAACAACAGGGGGAAGGATGCGCTGCAGTGTAACAAAACAGGGACCAACAGAGCACAAGCTGTATGATAGGACAGACTTTGAAAGACCATATAAAGACAATCTTCTGCAAATGGCTGGTACTGACAGTGTAGTGGACAGAATTACAGTAGGCCTAACTGCATTAACAGTGGTCTTTAAATCAATGCATCACATCATCACCCCAATACCTCACAGAATTGTTTAGGTGGGCTTCACAATCAAATGTTATTGAAAGGTGGGATCCACATTTCCTGATTTTTCCTCTAGCACCACCATGAAATTGACATTTTTTTAATTTTGTGTGAAATGTCCCCATAACTATTGAATGGACTGCTGTGAAATTTTGGTACCAAAAAATCATGTTACCCTCCGGATGAATCCTAATGATGTTTGTGATCCCCTGACTTTTTAAATAGCAACATCATATGGTCAAAAGTTTAATTTGTCTAATACTTTGGTTAATGACCAAACTAAAAACTTTAAATACTGATACTGATACAAATGTTAGCATGCTAACACGCTGAACTAAAACAAAACCTGCAATAAATCGAGAAGGGTCCACATGCTAGCATCATCATTGTGAGCATGTTAGCATGCTGACTTTAGCATTTAGCTAAAAGCACAGCTGTGCTGAGTGTATAGACTCTTCTTGATTGACTCTCCTGACAAAAACGTAATCAAACACAAATTAGGACTAATGAAAGATTGGCATATCAAAGAGTTTTGAATCGCTTCAACCTGAAAAGAGGTCTAATGAGCCAGAATTACTCAAAACACCTGTGTGGGTGTGCCGGACCTTTAAGATCTTTGAACTTTTCTGTGCTGGTGATGGCCACTGGTGCTGGTTAATGGCTTTTCAAACATGGAAATGGTTTGGCTGGTTGTAAAGGGAAAAAAAGATAAGAATTTGCATGATATGCCTGACATGGTATGAAGCACAGAAGAGGCAAAGTCCACACACAGGGACGACGTTTCAAAGGGATTAAATGCACTGTGGAGACATACTGCACGTTTCGTCATGGTCTGCAGAACAGGTCAAACGCTCATCTGTCTTCTTATCATTGTGATGGCAGGAGCAGAGGTGCAGGAAAACCTCTCACCTGAGTGTAAGCAGTTCCTGTACATGGGCACGCTGCCTCGAGGGCTTGAGGAGCAGCCTTTTAAAAAGATTTGCCAGTTCTACATGGGCAACCCACGATTTGTCACCTTGTATGACACCTTTAACCACGTTCCCGTTTATTCTGCGTACACCTTCAAGCGCTCGGACGGCTCCAAGAAGGTTGACGTGCCTTGGATGTATGAGCCACAGGTAGGGATGGTTGTTGATTTACTGTCTTTCCCTCCCAGGATTTAAAAAAGATTAATTTCCAGTGTTTAGGATAGAAAAACTTGGACAGATCCTTTGGCAATCTGTCTTATTTGGTCATTTCTTTACTGTCTAAACAGGATTTTTTTTGTTTGTAATAATGACATGTTTATTCTGACAGCTCTCCACAGTGTCTGGCTCCAGAGAGATGCAGCAGTTCCCTTCCGAAAACGTTCATAAGAGTTTTGAGGATGCTCAGGCCGTGCTTGACGACTACTCTGACACTGTGATCTTTGAACGCGGTCAGCTGAATCCAGACGAGCACCAGGACCACCCTGATGACAAAGCATCCACCTACACTCTGACCAATGTGGTCCCCCAGGTCAGAGAGTTCAACATCGGCCCCTGGAAACACCACGAGCACACCATCCGCAGGCGGCTCAACAACTACTGCCGTGGAACCGCCTACGTGGTCACCGGGGTCACCAACTCAGGGCACACAATCCGCCGCCACAACATCAACCGCCTGGGCATCCCCACCTACCTCTGGTCAGCCTACTGCTGCATTGATTTTGACCACAATGCACCGTACTCGGAGCGCTCAAAGTTTCCTGCGTTTGCAGCTCACGGGCTCAACGACAGGGAGAATAATAAGGTTCAAGAGATGACGGTGCAGCAGCTGGAGGACTTCCTGAAGAGTGTAACTTATGTCAGCAGCTCTTTCCAGGTCTTTTATGACAACTGTGTGCCTCCTAATAGTGCTAATAGTGCCCTGCACCTGCCTTGAAAAAAATTAGTCCTTCAGATTTAGTATAGATTGATATTCACATCAGTGTCAATACCATTCAACATATAGCAACTGATTAGGAATGAATCATTTCATTTAATAATAATTTTTATTTATTTATTCTAAATTTTGCAGTTTCCCTGGGTAAATTAAACTTGTCGTCCACAGGCCTAAATTTCATTTCCATTATCCAATTTAGTTTGGCATGTAATTGCTCTGTGGCAGCTTGTTTGCTCATTAAAATCTTTTTCACATTTCTCAAAAATAAGTAAATATACAACCATCTTTTTTCATGGCCTGAAGAGGTAGTCACGCAACTATTACCCTGATTTCTGTTATAATTGGACTGATCTTTACTTATTTTACCCAGTATTTACTCTATTTTAACAGTATAACAAAATAATCTCATTTAAAAGATTTGAAAGCTCTGAAAAGCTACTAAGTGGACCTTTAAACTTAGATTTTGTTTCATATACTGTCCATATATCTGTCAGAGTTCCCCTTGGTAACTAAAGTTTAACCTTCACATGGTTGTACTCTTCATTCACTTTATCTCATGTTAACTTATCCTCTTGACTGGGAACTACACCTGCCTCTGTGGGCCTTTTGTTCAGCACAGACAGATTAGACCAACAGTTTTACATTTTCACAGCCTCTTAACTGTGGCACTACTGTGTACTTCTTTTATGAAAAGCAACATTGACAAATCCAGTCTGGACCAACTGGGCCAGTATCCAGATTCTGACTTTTCCTTTTAGAGGTCTTTGATCCTATACATTACAAGAATATTCACATATACTACTAAAGAGTTTTACTAGTCGATGAATAATAGGACTTTGTGTTTATCAGCTGATCAGAATAGAAAACCGAAAAAACTTTAGTGTTTGGGAGTGAAAGCTGGTCCCATCTCTCTGTTCTAAATATTTGTGGTAAACCCTTTTGTTTTCATTTGGATCTCAAACTTTTCCTTGATATGTGAACTACAAAAGCTAAATTAGGTTTAAATAAAGTGGGATGTAAAAAAAAAAAATCTTTCTCCCAGTATACCTTTATGTGACTTTGTTCTTTATTATTATTATTATTATTATTATTATTATTATTAGTCAGGGTCTGGTAAGATATATTTGGTTGTGCTTTGGTACAGCAGATCATAGATGCTACGAACAGTATTAAAACATAAACAGTGAAATGATCCAAAACTAGGAGGGCAGAAATAGCCCCAGAGTGACTGATATTATTAGTAACCACATTTAGTCTGAGAGGGTAGCTGTATCGTGCCAGCTGGCATATGCCAGAGTGCCAGATGGTCAGCTCAGCAGAGCCTGTTTTGACCAGCAGCAGACTGATAAGAGCCCAAAATTCATTTCAGATCCTTAACTGGAAGGACACTTTACTCTGATGGCCAGTAGAGGGAGACAGTGTTTATGTAATCCACATTGTGCAGCTGTGGGAAAAAATGACTACAGATTGTTCTGAATAACATTAAGATGGAAAAGGGCTTCGTCATTACATTGAACAATATATAAAAACCCTCATTATGCAAAGAAAACAGCAGCATATTAACAATAATTGACTCAAATCAAATACAGACTGCACACTATAAACTCTCAACATTTTTAATTTCTCTCTTCAAGTGTTTTCAATTCACACATTCAGCTCAAAGTTAAAAAACCCCAAAAAACTCATATTTCTGTACAAAGAGAGCATGCTGAGCACTCTGCTAAGCAGGGATCACTGTATGTGACAGCACCCTGAATGCACAAAGTTTACTTAAATCATTGTCAAAATATGCCGAATCATTGCAGCAGAGAAACACGTTAGAGCAAGTAAAAATACTATTAAAAAAAAGTTGAATAATGATAAATCTCTTTGTACTTCAAAGAAATTACCTTTGGGTTCACAAAGAACCCAACTGCTCTCTCACACACACATAATACACTTAAAAAGACTCACAACAGTAACCAGTCACAGTAGACAGGTGCTTTTGCAGCCCGCAGCAGCAGCCCAGTTTGTGCCAGAATGTGTTTTGGTTCTCAGTTGAACCAGGTGGTGTTGAGCTGCGTCTGTTTCTTGATGCTAGTGTCCAACTTGAGGACCTCTCTGACTGCCATGGTGGCATAGGTTGAGGGAGGCAGGGAGAACTCCATCCGCAGAGCCCGATACTTCCCCTCTGTCGGAGGAAGGAGAGAAATACTGTATCAGTGTATGTACAAAGAAGGCTGTCAAACAACCTTGTCAACTAATATTTGATATTTAGCATAACATGTTATATCTTATATACCCCCAAATGGCAACTTTAAGCTCATGATACATTGATCAAGGTGGGAAAATCGACAGACGTGATACAGCCCAGCTACTGCATCCGTATGTTTGGGTTTTATTTGGTCTTTATTTAAACATACAAATAAAAATCAAGGTACCTTCCAGTATATTTATGTTTGAGTGTTTAAGAAATGGGCAAAAATACCATTTCTGGAACAAACAAGCTGTCGTTTGACCATTTATTTCATTTTTTTATAGCTCTACTGCATGGTCAGCAGTTAATTTGCAGTCTCTCTATTTTAGCATATTCTGATCAGTCCTCGTTGCTCCGTGTGCGCTGGATATGTAAATAAGCAACTGTTTGCTAACACGTTTTAAATAAACAAACACGTTCACCATATCAACTTTATAAGGTGATAATATGTCAGTGTTGTGTTGACTTGCTTGTTGCTCTGTGGCCAAAAAAAAAATCAAGTAATGCCGATTTAAGGATGCGAGGGGACAAAACTTTGGTGAAATTCAGTTTAAACCTGTTTTAACAATGTTATAACTATGTCCTGAATTAAATCCAGTATTGCTGCAATTGCAACATAGTCCAGTCTAACAGTCAGTTTAGTTTTTTTTTTTTGGTCCACAGATTAGTGCACTGTATTACCACTTTTAACACAGACCAAAGCAATCTTAAAAGGGACTTACCTTTGTTGAAGACAGGAGCGGGTTTCTTCTCCAGTTTCTCAAAATCACTATGCACCAGGGAGATCCTGGGGTCATCATACTGAATCACCTCCCTGCAGAAAACAGACAGAAATACCACAGCACACCAGGTTAGAGGCGGTTATAGGAATTTAAGTAAAGCATTTAAAAAACTGCAGTACACAATAACAGCTTCAGTATTACACCATAAAGGGCTTCGTACAACAGAGCTACACCACATTAAGAAATAATATACTGGTATTTAATTTGCTGCTAACCAGCTGACATCACTGGGCCTGATGATGATGCGTCTGTAGGCTCCAGCCAGAGAATAGTCCTTCACTTTGTGTCTCATGTTGTCGATGTCCAACCGGTCTGCAGAGAGCAGCTCTCTGTAACCTTTACCCACTGACAGAAAGACACAAGCATTGCAAGTAATTACATGCTGAGAACTAAACTTTCATTTCTTTTTCTGTTGTAGGTGTTGTAGGCTTTAATTCTGTTTCTTCTTTGTCAGTCGATTTTGATTTTGGTAAGTATTTCTTTCATTTAGCTTGTTATCAGCAGTTTTGTTGTTTTCATTTTTATTCATTTAAGCTGATGTAGTTTAAAAGCCCCTTGGTGCGTGCGTGTGTGTGTTTGTGTGTGTTAAGAGGAACGGGTGTTATTGTCACATACATTAGTGTTAAAACCACCCAATGTTATTTTTCACAGTTATCTTTTGATGTAACGTGCAAATAAATGCAGTCTAAATCACACAGAGCCACTTCTTACCGTGATGAGAGGGGTAGATGACATCAAACCCAGGAAGTGGCATCACAATGTCATGGATTGTGTGACTCTCAGCCTCCTCTGCAGACAGCACGTGTGCTGTGGCTTCATGAACAGATCAGAGACAACATCAATATATTTGTTTTAGTCCGTTTAAATAATGCAACTTATTGGTTGGACTTTATCTGGGTAGCAACAAATTGACTACTTGGGTATAATTTGATTTCTTTTAACTTCTGGTGACAGAGGAATTGAAAAATAATCTACATTGTTTTAGATAACAGTTCTAACAATTCTGTTCTTCAAAACTATGGTTAAAGCAATAGTTTGACATTTTGGGAAATACTCATATTTGCTTTCTTGCCGACAGTTTGATGAAAAGACTGATACCACTCATGGCGGTATGTGTAAAATGAAGCTACAGCCAGCAGATGGTTAGCTTAGCTTAGCATAAATACTAGAGGTGGGGAAACAGCTAGTCTAGTCTTAGCAGCACCTCTAAAGCTCAGTAATTAACACGTTATATCTTGTTTGTTAAATCCATTCAAAACACACAGTGTAAAAACTAAAAATTTGTGGGTTTTCAGGTAAGAAAACAAACAAGCGTAGTTCTAAAAATGTCTATAACTATTCCTTTAATAATTAACATTAGCTAGCTCAAAGAAGGTGTTCTTCTTACTTCCTCTGAGCACCAGGTCCCCCTCCACAGCCTTCAGGCCAAAGGCTTCGATTCTCCGGCTCACCATGGTGTTCCACACCACGCTCTGGTAGCTGTGGATGTACATCAGACGGTTGTTACGAGGGATCTGAAAAAAAGGATGACGCTCATCAGAAGGAGCAGAAACCTGCATCTTTGGGTGTAAGTAAAGTACCATCTCGCTTTAAATTCATACAGTTGACACATATTTATAACAGGAATCCAGTATGCCCAGTATGATAGTTGAACTTTTGGTCACTTAGCAGCCCAACCTGTTATTAGCATCATTAATTAAAAAAAAACAAAAAACCAACCAGTCCAAAAGCAGTGACGATGTTCTTCTTGCCATACATAGACAGGCCTCTCAGCAGCTGCCCCTCCACACAGCGCTTGTTGGGCAGCTTTTTCAGGGCTGCCTCTGGGTCCTGAGTCTTTGCCCACTCTTCCCTGCAGCGGACCAGGAATTCTTTCTCCGCTGAAGAAAGCAGCGAAGATGGAGGAAGGTTTGAAACACTTTTTAAACTTTTTACTTTACAGATTAAAGAAAAGGGTGTGAGAAAAAGTGTATTACCTCCGGGACGAGGCTTCAGAATTAAATCCACCACCTCATTCCAGTCATTTTTCAAGATAGCCCTGCACCAAACAAAAGGAGGAAACAACACTTGCGTTTACCAGCCTGTCATAACTTATGCCAAATCATGATTTATGTCAGTATCTCCATGTCATGACCTTACCTGCCAACTTGTTGTGTAGGCACAGCTGTGGTGCCAAAGCGCTGCATGCCATAGTAGTTAATGAAGCCTGTCTGCTTGAGGGACGTCATGGCCTGATGGACCTGCTCATCCGTCCCTGAGATGTTCCTGATATGCAAATATATCAACAAATGAAGCAATAATGGAGTAGTACAATCATGTCACAGCAAAGTTAACACTGGTGACAAGACCTGACACAGTATGCTTGAACACTTTCAAGAGAGGAGACGCAGGTTTTTCAAAAATGGAGACTAAAAGCAGAAAATTAAAAGAAACACTACAAATCTACTTTAAACAAAATCCATGGGTGCTATGCCTGAGAGTTTACGTGGAATTTGTTAACAAGTCCATTTGAACCTTTCGTGATTATATCAGATGATTTTAATGACTAGAATATGGACAAATCTAAACCCGATCCTGCAATTCGAGCTAACATGCAGTCAGATTAAATTCTTGCATAATAAAAGATAAGGTGAGAGGACTGTCCATGGTGACCTACATTATTGTTTTCGATGGAAAGCTGCAATATTCTTCTATGGACTTTATCTGGGTAGCAACAAGCTGACTACTTGGAAATGCTTGGTTTTGGTTGCTTTTAACTTCTGGTATTCTACATTGTTTGAGAAAACATTGTAAGCTTAATACTTTTTAAATGTATTTATTGATCAACTTTTTTTGGTCCGTTCAAAACTGAAGTGTAAAAACAATAATTTTGTGGTTTTACAGGCATGAAGAGAAATAATTAGCGTAAAATAAGTTTGCTGACTGCCCATGGTGACCTGCATTATTTTACAACATTTACATGAAACACATCTGCATAAATAACATCTGCTGACCTGATGACCACAGTGAAGTGGTTTCCCTGCAGCTCCCCCAATTTTAGAGGGTGGTTTTTGTAGCAAAAGTTTCCCAGCTTGAGGTTCATGAGGCACTTGTTGAGGTGAGCCAACCTCTCGGCTGTGATCCTGAGAGGATGGGGAGAAGGTTTCTTTCATTACTGATCCTGTGCAACAAGCTGATCCACCAGAGACCATCCGCCTAGTAACAGCAGAAACACCTCCAGCACTGACAAGATGCAACATGTACACTACCACCTACTTACAATCATCCACAGACAATTTGAAAATGAAAGCACACTAATTACTGTAGTTATTTGCTTAAAGCATTACACACTCACTTGAGCACTGCAATCTCCTGCACAGTGATGGCTCTCTTGTCCTTGGTTCCCATGTAGGAAAACATGTTGGGTCTAAGCCTAGAAAAGACATGCATCATTGTTCATATAACAGTCCTGAACTACAATCACATTTCACTGGACAAACAGACTGTCAATCTGTCTCTGTATCATTAAATGATTATCACTTTTTACAAAGTAAATACTACATTCAGACCTGAGGAACTTTGAAAGCACATTGATAGCATCCATGGTGTCCTTGTTCTCCTTGTACAGGACAAAGTGGCAGAAGCTGCCACGGTTTTTGGGCCAGAAGTGTTTCCTTGGAGCTTTTATGGACACAGAAAAAAGGGTTGCACTGAAATACAGAGAACGCAAAGAATTGTTGAGCTAAATAATTCATATTCAAAAATACAAATCACTTCCAGCTATAGCTTAACAGATTTTGTACTTCTACATCGTTACCTGTAAAGAAAACAACTTTGTGCCAAAAAGCTTTTCATTTTTTAGTCAAGCTAAGTTTGACTTACGTATTCAATCCCTGCATTGCAAGAAAGTTTAAAATATACAAAAAAGCATTTCAACCACATCTAGTAACCGACACCTAACTCCATCCTCTGTGCTGTGTGGAGAATAGGTTCTTACCTGCAGTTGTTTTGACCTCTATCCACCAGAGAAGAGCAAAAGGAGGATAGAATAATGTTACTAAGAAAGAGATGTTTAAGCACTGTGGGACGAGTTGTCAGGGGTGAGATCTCATGCATGGGCCTGTGAGTGGAGTGTGGTTTTTAAATGGTTTATGTAACAAGGGTGCAGGGTTTTGTCAAGGCACCACAATACTGAATCTGTGCTTTCCTTATTGTCTTCTGAAGCGTTCAGTCTGACCAAACTAAGTTAAAATCTAGATCAGAGCATTCCACTGAATAATAAGGTCAGTCATCACTCGATCATGCACATGCACAACTGAATGCATCACATTTTACTGCTCTGGACTTCAGCTGTGATCACATGCATTGCAGCAGATAAGCTGAATGTAGACATAAAAAAGGGCATGCAATAAATCCTTTCTCTGATCATTTAACTAATTCACTGGTCTTGTATTATGTCCAGACACTTTAAGGCTGACATCTGGTTCTGTCTCTTCTCCACGTACCTGCTAGAGCTGTCTTCCCGGCAGCGTGGTAGGCCACTATGAACTTGCGTCCTTCCTTCTCTTCTGTCTTTGTCTCCAGACCAGGAAACTGAGTCTTGATGGCTTTGTGGACCAGCGTCCGCTTCTCTTTTGTATCGTCCATCACCTACAGATGTTAAGAGAGGAGTATGGAGGACATTACGGAAAACTCCCAACGAGTTCTAAGTGATGTCATAAAAGGTATCCAGGAAGTGTAAACACACCTCAATAGAGACATTGGTCTCTTTATTCTTGAAGAGCTGCAGCTCCCCAAGCTGCTTTTTCTGCTCTTCAGTCAGCACATCAGATTCCTGTGGCTGAGCCTCTGGGACTTCCTAAAATAGAAGAAACACAAAACAAAAACATTAGAAAGCATTATCTGGCCTGATCCTGGGCTGTAAAAACCCAGGATGTGATTTTAAGCAAGTGATTATGTCAAAGGATGTGTAACTTAATGTGACGGTTGCTTTCTACAAAAGTTTCCTTTAATATCTATTTGCTAACAATATCAATAGCATAGCTACAACCATTTTTATAACCAAATGTACATGTATAATGAATTTGAGACTTTATAACAAGTTTAAAACAAGTTTAATCTCTGATGGGGGTAACAACAAATAATTCCACATTTTAAATGCTGACTGGTACTCCCTTACAGTCAATATTAGTAAAATCTCAATAATAGTTAAGAGAAGTAACACTGGTGATTGAAATTTTATCCAATATCTTACTTCAGCCTCTGCAGGGATAGAGAGGTCATCTAAATGCACTATCTTGCCTTGTTTGTTGATTTCATGCACCACGAAATCAGAATATCTAAGAAAAAAGCACAACAAAAATCATCTGTTAAACAATCCAAACTGAATACTTTTGAAACAAATTAAGCAAACTTTTCACTGACTCTGGAGGACAAACCTTTCCTTCAAGATTCCTGAGAAGCCCTCGTGGTCACTGACATACTTCAGGATGCCCACATCCAACTCAGTGAGGCCATGCTTCATCATGTCAGCAAACGTCTCACCCTCCTCCTCTCCATCGCCTGCTTCGCCCTCGGGGTCTTCCTCCTCATCTTGGTGGGGAGGGCCTCCATTGTTGTCATCCTTCTCAACTCTGGGTTTCTTTGATGGTGTGTCTTTCTCTTCCACCTCTGGACAGCCTCTCTTTTCTCCGACCTGGACAGGGACAGGCACGGGCTCTGATTCAGCCATCAGAGCCAAGCTGTGACAAAAGGGACACAAATACCATATTGTAATTCAAAAATTTAAACAGTACAGTTAAAGGGACCCTCCAATTTTATACATGAAACGTAGTGTACTTGTCATGGGGAGTTCTCCTACTGTGAAAACAGTTGCATATAATGTCTACTGTGGCTCTGGAGGGAGCTTTCTAAACGCTAAGAAAATAATGCTGGTGCCTTTCTTCTTTTTTTGCCTTTATTAGGTAGGAGACAGTAAAGAGCTGACAGGAAATGAGGGTAGAGTGCAGCAAGAGACATTTTTGATAGAAAGCCTACTTTACAATCTAGGGCAAGGAGTTTGAAAGACACTTACCAGGCAGGGGAAGTATAACAAAAGATGCTATTGAGTTGCATTATGGGAAATGTAGGATCCAGCTTTTTTTTGGGAGCTTGCCCCATATTAGCCCCCAAGTATCTGTAGCAGATCCCCTGAGTATCTTAAAGACCACTTTCATAGGGTTGGGGGGGGCATTAAAATAATAAGTAAACACCACAATTTTAAATGTCTAAATTTTAATGTCAAACCTGGAAGTGTAAGTTTACAATGCCAGTTAAAATTTGTATGCAGATTATATTTTGAATGTTTGACATTTCCCAGGAATCTAATTTTGGTATGATGCACCGGTCAGATTGAAATCGTGTTTTATACACCATCACTAATAACATATTACAACTGCTGTACTTGAATTTATGTAGTAATCTACAACTGCCGCACTTAAGTCAATTCAAACTACAGCTGTTAAGATTGTATTGCAGTGTTTGTATGAGTTATTACAACAAACGGAACTGACATTAATGGCCTCGAAAACGATGCTTACGACTTACTGTTTGTGGAGCTGACAGTAACAGTAGTTGATCTGGGACACACGTCCTGTCTCCCAGCTGCCAAACACTTGCAGAAACCTCTTAACGGACCCGAGCTTGACGCAGATACTAAAAGACACAATGAACATATCGCTGACCACTCAAAAAGTTAGCAAAGCCGCTAGCGCATTCGCATTGTCATCTATTAACCTAGCTAACATCGCTAGCTAAGGTTAATGTTGCTAGCAGAAAAGCTAAGCTGAAACGTCGGTGTAAATAAAGCGAAAAACGTTGTTGTTTCTAGACAAAAACTCTGCTTTAACTTACCTGAGTCTGGTGGCATTCAGAAGAGTATGGGCAGCACTGAACGCCAGCTTTTCTCACACGTGTGTGTGTGTGTGTGTGTGTGACAGAGGTTGGTTGGTTCCGGAAACAGATCCTACCCAGAAGCCCTCCCACTGCAAACGTTTGGTTAAGGACCTGTCAATCACGGAGTTAACAGGACTCGGGCTTAACTGTTGGAAAAGACAATATATATATTATACATATAGATAGATACACGTGTATTTATTTAACAACTAACCACTAGACAGCAAAAAACTAATCTAGCTCGCATACAAATCTACATCCATGATGTGATACACATGATAAAACGTTGGCGTCAGCCTTGACGCATGCGCTCTTCTTCTGCAATATAACCGTTATCATAGCAACTACGGAAGTTTTATTAATGTTGTTTCTATGGAGACATATTTTATTTTAATATAATATGACCAGACCAGAAAATATACAGAATGGAAAAAGATCATGATTCCAAAAAAAATTATTTCATGTAAAACACCTACGTTTTGAATTGGTTTCTGAATTCAAATTTATTATGTTCTCGACTATCAACAATGCCATCAAAGCGTACAGTTCTTGTCCGATGCTGAATAATGACAACAAGTGCGCAGTACAGCGGCGCCGTGGCTTAGTTGGTTAAAGCGCCTGTCTAGTAAACAGGAGATCCTGGGTTCGAATCCCAGCGGTGCCTTTTCACTGTGGATGCACCACTGTATGTCGTAGGTTAAATTACACGATGGTCCTGCAATTCAAGTCATGAGAAACAGAGTTCACCTAGAGTAAACTGTATGTAAAGGCACAGTGATTGTAATTAACAGTGCATTAGGAACTTTGCTCGCAAAGGACCCTCATTACGTGTGTTTGATTCGTCATTGCCAATATTGTAGGTTATAGGAAATGTTCCTCAGGCTATTTTTAGTTTTGCCTTTTTAATCCTGCTCCTCTTTGAAGGTGCATGTTTGTCTGTGTTTGGCATGGTGAATTACAGTAGAGCTGCAACAATTGGTCGATTAATTGATTAGTGGATGACAGAAAATGAATCAGCAACTATTTTGATAATCGTAATCGTTTTTGTCATTTTTCAAGCAGAAATTCCAAACATTCGCTGGTTAAAGCCTCCCAAATGTGATGATTTGCTGCTTTTCTTTGTCATATCTGATTGTAAACAGAATATTTTGGGGGCTGTTGGTCAAATAAAACAAGCAATTTGAATTAATCATATATTGGGCTTTGGGAAATTATAGTGGTCACCTTTCACTATTTTCTCACATTTTATAGACAAAATAATGATAATTGATAATGAAAATAAGTTGTTAGTTGCAGCCCTACAATACAGTTCCCTGGAAATATAATTTATTTCTTTTTGACCTTTGACTTTTTGCTTTTAAAACAGTAGCCTAAAGTGCTACAATCAATACAGTTTCTGACAAATGCTGGGGGGACAAAGCCATGTTACTGCCTATATTTTATCTGACATATGAACTCTAATTATTGTACCTTTAGTGAAAAATATGTACCATGGCACTCTGGCAATGAAATCTTTTGTGATTTCAGATTTTGCGAGGCAGCTATGTGTCATTTTAACAGATATTATTAACCATAAACATACATTTTTTCTTCAAGTCCAATTATCAGTTGTCTGTTGGAGAGCTGCATAAATGCCACTGCACCAGAAGCAGTGGGGCCTGGACTAATCATTTCACAGTATTTATGACCCTAAGGTGCTATTCATCATACTAACCAACAGCTTTTGTGCACCAAGTGTACAAGATGAGATAAAACTGTAATGATGTCCAAATGGAAACTGCAATGTTGCAACACAGCAAAATATAAGTCAGAAGTCCAACAAATCTTGATGAAATAGCATAAGAGAGTAGGCTGTAGACAGCAATACAAAAACACACAACTAACACTATAAATAGTATAGAAGCAGCATCCTGGGCTTGCTACCAAGTTCTTGCACTGATACAGTACATAGATTCTGTGTAGAAGTGTAACATAGCTGAGGAGGAGTATATTAGATTCACTGCTAAACTTCTGCACCTCAATTTAGTTTCTTTTTAGCTTGTTGCCTTAAACTAAATAATACATATTTTTTCAGTATACAGTAGTTTGCTTTAGTTTGTCACATTATATGTCTATTGTGAGGTCTTAGTGTTTCATTTTTTAAAGTATGTTTTGGGCAATTTATGAGAAAGTCAACAGTAGAAAGATGACAGGAAACATGGGTAGAGAGAGATGGGGAATGACATGCATCAAAAGTTTCCAGCTGGACTCACATGATATACTTAGCATATAACAAGTGCCCATCCTGTGGCTTCATCCAAATAACAAGAAGAAGTGTAGTGGTGGAAGAAATATTCTTTACTTAAGTAAAACACTTAAATACCACTAGTATTTTTATAAAAATAAGTCCTGCAAAATACAATTTTACTGGAATAAAAGCACCGAAGTTGTATTTGCAAAATATGCATTAAGTATCAAAAGTAAAAAGTACAGTACTTGTGCAGAATGTTATATTACATTATTTGATTATTATAACTGATGCATGTCTAAACAGAATTTTAATATTGTACTTGGTCAGTGTGGAGCCAATTATAACTTGGCTACTTTACATATTGTTGGCTAGTTTAATTTTCAGCAATGCATATTAGCTGCAAACGTTGTTTTGAATGTAAAATCTTACAGCTGTCAAATTAGTAAAAAAATACAATATTTCCTTCTTAAGTGCAGGAGAAGAAGTAGAAAGTGGCATCAAATGGAAATACTCAAGTTAAGTACAAATAACTGAAAAAGGTACTTGGGAAAATGTACTTAGTTATTGGGTTTCTCCCACACAAGCAACAATCTTGTTTTACATCTAATTTTATTGCTTATTCCAGAATGAATATTTGATACCAGCATGAAAGACTATTAACAACACATTATTCATTTTAAGAATGGGGTTAAATTGCAAATTAACTCTTCATATATACACATACGTATATCCACATATGTACATGTATTTTTAAATGAAGTTCAATATGACTTAAATGCTTCCTAAATTAAAAAAAAAGCTAATTATAGAGTAATAAATAGAGAAATAAAAATTGGCTAGTAACACGTAGGCTTCATTTAGTTTAATATATATATACATGTTGAAATACACTTTTTAGGATTATTTTAGTTTTTATATTTGCTACTATTCCACTAGATATAACTGATCTCACAAAAAAGAGCCACCTTACAAAATATTCCATTCTGATGTTAAACTTTACATTTAGGTAGAAATGTGTATTAATTTTGTGCAATGTGGCGCAGGTATACGCAGGACTGCACGCGACTCCCGCTTCAAACGACAGAGGGAGCGCGTGTCATCTTTAGGTAGAGGTTAGTGTGTGTGTGTGTGTGTGTGTGTGTGTGTGTGTGTGTGTGTGTGTGTGTGTGTGTGTGTGTGAGCCTGTGTATGTATGTGTGTGAGAAGGAGAGAATCCGGCTGCTGCTACCAAGCTGCCCGCTCCTGCTGAGGGGAAGAGGAGGAAACATGAGCTCCAGGAAAGGTGCGTATCCCTCAGCCTCTAACTTGGCTATTAGCTACCGCAATTCTGGTTGTATTTACTATGAAAGGTGGCGGAAGTTACGCGTGCAGATAGCTTACCGGTGCATGCTAAACGACGGTAAATGACCCGTGCCAGCCAGCTTTAGAGCCTGATGATGTGTGTTTGTTCTCTCTCCCCGTCCGTCCCTCCTACATCCTATTCCCCGGACTCGGACGTCGGTCATGCCCGTGGATAAACCTAACCTCACCCCGGCAGTGATGGCCATCCAGGCCAGAAAAAGGAGGCCGAAGGGGAAGAAAGACAGAGCGGGTCACAATCGGAGGTAAGCGGGGCGGTGGCGGTTGATGACTGAACGACGTAGTGAGAGTGAGAGTGGACATGAAGTGTTTGTTTGCCGGGGTTTGGTTTGTTGGCAGCGGCGGGTCCCTCTCTCCGTGTGACGCCGGCGCTGCTGCCGGTGCCTCGGCGATATAGAACTGTGCGCACATATGGCAAAAGGCGTGTATTTTCATCCCACATATGTGCTACTGTGGAGTGTGGGAAGTTGCCATTTACGTTAGAGGACTCAGACTGGGTATCTGAACGACGAGGTCCCCTCGGGTCCCCACTTGACTCCCTAACGGCTGTTTCCAGCAACATTTGCATCCATAGTAGCCTGCAGCTCTTCAGCTTTATACACTATTTTGCCTCTCTTAGGCTCCAGCACTGATTGAATTTTGGACTGGGGGTTGCAGAACGAGGTTTGACAGATGTGACAGCTCATTTCCTAGCCCCCACCCCCCTTTGCAGTAGTGATGGCAGTAGCAGACGGATTTGGGGTAACACCATCGCCTAGCCTATTTGAGAATCTCTCACATGGTGTTTGATTATGTAACTTTTCTTGCATTGGTCAGAGCATTGTTTCTTGTTGTGAGTGCCTCTGGTTTTGTCAGGCAGTCTTGCAGGGAAGATGCACGGCCGGGTATGTCAGCGTGATTTCCCCGGCGTGAGTGGTTGCAGCGGGCTCGCGTGCGAGCAGCGCAGTGGCTCTGTAAAGTGCATGTGAATTGGCGTGGAGAGAGTGGGGGCTTACTTCATGGCATGCTGCTATTGGAGCGACGTCACCGGCAGCCGAAGAAGGCATCAATTAGGTGATACCAACGGTGCGGCCACCCCAGGGGGCTGCTCTCGGTGCGGGCTTCTGCAATGTGCTGGATTTCCCAAACATGCATCTACACAATGAAATGCAGCAAACAGATGTGTGAAAAACAAGTCCATCCATTCATGAAGCCAGTTTTGTCTCTTAAAACATGAAAACATCATGTCAGTGGTGAAATACTTCCATGTGCTGGATTTTTTGAGATGCAGCTATCTTGTAAGAAAAAAATGAATCCAGTGGTAGCCCTGAGATTTGTGTTGTGGATGTGGTCTTGCCTCTTGCCCAGTGTATGCTGGGATATACACAGTAGGGCTTAGCTCTGATAAGGATTAAGCAGGGAGAGAACATGAAAGAATGAATCTGACAAAATGACTCTAGATTCAAGATTATTCACAATGAAGTAGGACTGCAACTTACTATTATTTTCATTGTCTGTTGATTATTTTCTCAATTAATAGTCACTACTGAATCATTTGGTCTATAAAAATTCAGTAAATTGTGTAAAATGCCTGTCACAATTTCTTTCAGCCCAAGGTGATGTCTTAAATAGCTTTTATTTATGTCAGACTAACAGTCCAAGAACAAAAAATGTACGATTTACGATCATGTAAAACAAGGAAAAGCCTCAAATTCTCACATTTGAGAAGCTGAAACCATGGTGTTTTTGCCTGTTGAATGACTTAAAACAATGAATCGACTGATTTTCCGCTTGCCAATTGCCTAATTATCTCATCTCTACTATGAAGCAAATTGCATAAGCTCATAGTCTGGCAGATTTCTTCACGTGTTCAATACTAGTATTCAATATTTGATTGAATGTCTTGGTGGACTGAATAGAAACTGCACCGTAGATACTATAAATAAGATGGAAAACAGTGACAATCAATGAAGCATTCATTTACAGTTTGGTCCACATACTGGAACATTCCTATAGCTTTCAGCCACATCTCATGGCCTTCATTAGTGGATGGAGTTTGCTCAGTTGTCACTGAGATGGTTCAGTTATCAACTGTGCAATCCCCATCTGCTGATGAAGGCCCACGAGATGCGGCTGAAGGCTTTGTTTAACGTGTACCCCTTTCATATGTTTTCTATCCTTTACATAGCCTAATTCATGCTAGTTTATACTACTTACTCAGATGTATAATTTGGTTTTATGCCACAAGGTTCCTTATAATCAGTGAAAGACTAGCAAACTGTATTTCACATATTGAAAATATGTAAATATGATTATACTGTCTTTAGGTGTACCTAAGTATAATGATGTGTAACCATGATTCTGCTCTCAATTAGAATAAAATGACAACATGAGGTTTAGCAACATACAATGAAGACTGATGTGGGTGTAGAGCAGCATGTGACGGGCATTCACTTTGTGGAGCCACATGGGTGTTGGTGGGGGAAAATGACAGACCGCTCAGAGGTATCTATCGAGATTAAATTCTAGGATTTATTATCCAGTTGAATTTCAAAAGATTCACGTACGACTGCAGCATCTTAGTTTCTGTCCTGCTGTGTCTGTCTCTTGATCTTGGTCTCTTTCTCTCACATAGAGACAGACACACTTGCTTAGACATCCCTCCATCCATCCACCCCTGTTTGGAGACGCTTGTCCTGGTCAGGGTAACAGTGGCATCAGGGCAAGCAGACACACCCACTCACACACAAACTCTCTCTCTCTCTCTCTCTGACAGTTGACTTCTCTTACACACACTCTCACTTTCAAAGAGAGAGTTCATTCTTATCGGCTTTGATCCAGAGTCATGCCTGGCCTCTGCTGAAGGGCTTCACACAGCTGAGACGAGTTTCAGAAACACACACACACACACACAGACACACACACACACACACACACACACACATACACACACACACACACATTTCCACCACAAGTAGGCTTTCACATTCAGAGCAATGTGTACTCAGGTGAAAAAAAAGGTTCAGTCACTTGACTTTGATCTCTTGTGTGATTTAAAGCTCATACAACTTCCCACGTTTGAACTCATTCTCTCAGACACACAAACACACGCACACACATAAATGCATGCACACACACTATAAAAAATTCCCAAACTTTAAGAAGTCCCTGTCTTTCCTCACCCCCACGACTGTGTGACATCTGACCTGACCTAGCTCAGTCTGGCCAACAAACACACACGCTAACAAGCACTGGGGGAGGAGGGATTTAAGTAAAGCTTAGAGGAACAGATCATGGTGTCTTGCTGAGGACTTTACTAACACATGGCAGAGTTTGTGTGTGTGATGTTGGTCATTGTTTTTAAGCAATGTAAAGGGGGGATTGGTATGAGGTCAATGTAGATAATTACGGTGGGTTGGGAAAAAATTGCATGTCGACACATCCAAAGGGCATAGCCTACCACTACAGAGTCGACAATACGAAAATACTCAGCATAAAATGCACAACAACATTAACCGCACAAGTAACAGTCATCCATATGCATAATTGGACAATCCGATTTTGTTTCTTCTATATTTACATTGCATTGTATGTTTTCTTTCTTCTGCAAATAAACCTTTCTCAAAGCGTTCTCATTTGTTAGTTAACATTTGTTGGTGCAAGCTATTTTTCAGAACATTTTTAATAAATCATGCTTTGAAAAAGTGATGGGGACAAAATTGGCCATTTCAAAAGGTGGCGGGGACATGTCCCCAGCGTCTCCAGTGTAAATGACACCTATGCACATAGGTGTTTTCAGTTATTCTTCTCGAAAAGTCCTCAACTCTGGGTGAAGCTTGGCAGAGTCATGCTGAGGTCATCAAAATCTGTACTAATAAGAAGACTAAAGGTATAAATTGTCGTGCCCTAACAGGTGCAACAAAACTATATATTGTTGTACGTATTTTGGGAAGGGGGGCATTTTTGGCTTTATTAGAGAGTCAATAGTAGAGACATGACAGGAAATGATGAGGGGGGGGGGGTGGCATGCAACAAAGGGGACATTGCAATTCGTGGTCAGTGTCTTTTTATAACTTTTATTATCCAAATATACATAAGATGTATTCATACAGATATTTTTTTGTCTTCATTACTGTCTGTAAGAGCCAGACTGTGATCTGCTTCACTCGTTGCACAGAAGAGATGTGTTTGCTCTGCACCTTCCAGAGATCAGTTTTTGTTGTTTAAAAAGCGTGGCAGAGTACAGAGGCTTCTTTTTGCTTTGATTTTCTGTTGATCAGGTTTGAATTCCTGCAGGTATTTAGGGCTTTTTGTTGATTGGGCAGTCATGCTTGCTAGCTCATAAGATGCATCACTTACTATGCGTAGAGGACTGAGGTTACTTTGCTATTCTGCTTTTTAACCATACAGTAGTTGGCAAGCTTTGTCGGTCGGCTCAGCCCGCACTTTAGACTGAAATATCACTAAAACCTTTGGATGGATTACCATGAAATTTTGAACAGATATTCAAAATCCCCACAGGATACATTCTACTGACTTTGGTGATCCCTTGACTTTTCATCTAGCGCCACCATCAGGTTAGACTCAGTCTGCCCAATAGTTTGGTCATTGTCATTCCCATCAACCTCAGCTATAATTTAAATACTGGGTTGGTGATAATTAGCAAATATTAGCATGCAAGATGGTGAACCAGGTAAATATAAATATGAACATGTTAGCATTGTCATTGTGAGCATGTTGGCTTGCTGATTTTAGCATTTACCTACAGCCTCACAGAGCTAGACTTTATTTATCTTTATTTAATGTTTATTAAGTAGAATAGTGACATTAGAAATAGTAATGTAGAAGTATTGACATCATGATAATGATATGAACCTGTATAAGGGTATTGCTGTAAATTTGACAAGAGACCCCACAATTATGATGAGACGAGGCAATTTAAACAGTCTATTTGCAGATGCACTCAAGTGATGACATGTTGACAGTTGTTTGTTTACTGAATCTATTATTAGGGGACGATGGGTCAATCATCTTTTGTTTGCAACACACATTATCTCTGACACCATCAATGAATGTTGCATCTCAACTCTGCGTTTCAGGATTTTCCCAATTTCACTTTTTCACACATTCAGAATGTGACATATATCTTGCTGATTCACTTAGAGGGAACCTGCATCGTTTGTGAGGGAACACATGCTCAGTGTTGCCTTGGCATTTAAGATCATCACCACGAGCAGTGGATCAGTCACCTGTTGGAGTGCAACTACATGATTTGCTGAGCAGAGCGTGTTTCTGTTGGCTTTGCAGCTACAAGTCTGGTCCTCAAAGTATTTTTCCAGCTTTTATCACATCTGCTCAATGTGCTGCTGACCAAACACCACGTCCCAGGCTGCGGCAGTGCCAGCAAAATTCAAAGACACCAGTTGTGCTTTGGTATTACTGTGTTGGATTTATCTACTAAAATAACACAGTATTGACTCCGTGTGTACAGATATAGATGTGCAGGGGTCTGTAGGTGGAGTAGTAGGAGATGCTTTGAACTTAGTTGTGGCCCAAAAGAAAAGTTCATACTAAGTTCACTTTGATACACCGTCTCTTTTCATTGCCCAACTTTTGCTCTTGTTGTCCTTTGAAGTTTAGGCTATTGCCTGCACATCGTAACCTGATCTTATCTCTTTATTTCATCAACAGATGTGTCATCCTTTCGGTCTGTCTTGCTGATCTGGCTGTTGGTATTGTACATTACTTGTGTGTTAGTGAGTCAATCTGTGTGTGTGAGGGAGCCAGATACTCGATAGCAGTTGAGGCGTTGAAAGCTTACTGGTATTGAGCCTACAGTAAACTTGTTCTTGGCTTGTTATTCAAACAAAAAGAACAAAGCCATCTGAGTTGTTGTGCATGGTCCAACAGGTTGAGGAACTAATCCTAAAGATTTTGCATTGTCTAATAAAGTTTCCTATATTCCATTATTGCAGCATCGATATGTCAGAAAAGGGTGAAAAAATCCATGACAATTTCCTAAAGCCCAAGGTGACATCTTCAAATTGCTTGTTTTTTTCCGACCAACACTCTAAAACCCAAAGACATTCAGTCCACTGTCACATAAGACAAAGAGAAGCAGAAAATCCTCACAATTGAGAGGCTGCAGCTTGGCATTTTTGCTTGAGAAATTACATTAATGATTAATCCAATATCAAAATGGCTAGCGATTCATTTGCTATTGATCAACTAATGAATTAATCAACGTATCATTTCAGCTCTACTTCCTTTCTATCTTACTCATAGCTGGTCTACTCTGTGGTAGAGATAGACTAAAGGCAGCTAAAACTGCCTTCAATATTAGCTTATTGCTGATATATTGGGATCTGTGTATATGTCGGGCGATAAGTAACAAGAACTTGCATTAAACTAGGTTTGAGGTAATATAAAAACAGTGTCTCCATTACAAAGTCGTGTCCACTAGAGAGCGCTGACAAGTTCATTTTTCAAATGTAAAATGTCCCGCTTAGTATGTAACTTGGTCACAATGTTTTAAAACACTAATCTAAGGGATCCAGTATTTTTTGTTCATGCTATGTGTTTATGTAAAAAAATTGGAAGGTACATTGTTTACACAGGTTTTTAAACTTCCAAATATTGATATAAGTATCCGCCTTGGTCGGGTTACAGTCTATGTACATGTTGTTCATTGCATTGGTTCCATTCACCATGTTTTGATCTACTGGTGTGCATAATGTATGTGTGGACAGAATCAAAACTCAGTTGAAGTCAGTGGGTCTGTAGATACTCCAGTCAAGTCAATTATATTTATGTAGCCCAATATTACAAATTTGTACAGCATACAACACAGTGAAAAACTCCACACATAAAAAGTCCTGGGGGGGGGGGCAAAAAGGGAAAAACTAATGGAGAAGTGGAGCAAAGTAGCAAGAAATTAAAGAAATTCATGATGATCTCTGCTTAAAGTTTTTATTTTTAATTTTTATTTTTTAATCAAAGCAATATATTCTTAAAACAGAAGTGAACCAAGCCTGTTGATTCTGTATTGAAGCCTGTGGCAGTGGATTTTATGGTCTTAACTTCAGCTTAAACCAATTTAACTGTGTTTTAGGATTTAATCAAAAATATTGAAATTTAAATATGCCAATACATTTGTTAGTGCAATGTTATCTTCAGTTCTCACTGTGCAGTTTGGTATCTACACCATGCCACTTTGCTTTTAGTGGGAATTGTTTAACTAACACCAACAAAAACACGAGTGCTTTGCAAGTTGCTGCGGGAGCCACAGAAAACAAAAACAGTCTTTTCTCTGACTGGATTCGTTTAGTGACGGGTCACAGCTTTTACACTTTCACATTTATTTTTCTCACTCTGTCATCGCTCCCTTTATTGAGTTTGGGCTGTCACTTAAAATAAATGGACCATCATGCCTTTTATTGTTGTTTTAGAAACACTGGCTGTATGACTCTAGTAGACTGGAAGCAATAATAACAGAGCGAGTCTTACTCACCGTGATTACAGGCACAACAACAATGCACTAGTTTGGCAGCTGTGTAATCAATGACTGCAAAATAATAAAGTTTTCTGTACTCTGGCCTTTTAAAATGGCAGCTAATGGTACAAATGCATGATTGAAGGAGGTTACTGCAAGAGTTTTGACTAGCGGCCCTTTCATTGACCTTTGACCTGTCGTAGGTTACCCATCAGTGCAAATGCATCCTCTGGTGTAAGTCTACCAAACAGTCCACCCTTAATTAAAAATCAAACATTCGATCTGCCTTGTTGAATACAGATTGTAAATGTGTCTGCTTTTAATGGCTGTGCCTCCTGGATTAAATGAATCTGAATTAGCATACCAAAACATGCTGGGGTTGTGGGTGTGGAAGGGATATAAAGAGACACCAGTATAATAGAATTCATTGGTCATAACTTTGCCAGACAGAACACTAGTGAGTCTAAATGCTAATATTCTTCTTGGGATGTATATCTGTCAGCTTGCAGTGCCTGTCGTAGCACTATAGACCTTTCTGCATGAAATGAGCTGACTCTAACCTGACTAATGTTCCCACACATTGCACAGTAAACTGTATTGATTTTTGTCGGGGTTTTGCCCAGCCCATACATAGTCTTTGACTGAGGATGAGAGCAGGCAGCCGGCTGGAACACTGTGCAGAGATGAGACGGGGTCTATTCACTGGTATCATCAGGCAGCAAGCTGAGGCTGGAGTCTGTCATGATGGAAATAACTTGTCGAGGTTTTTAGTTGTATGAATTTATAAAACTGAAGCAGGTATATGATGCATTCCACGGAAAGATGACATTTTGGTTTATCAACATAAAGATGCGTACAAAATAAGCATCACTTACAACAATAAATGAACAAATATGTACATAGAGTGTTGTATAACATTAATATACAGGCTCTGTCTTGGTCCCTTGTGTTCATAGATTCTCCAAATAAGTTTATGCCTTTATTAGCAATAGTGGAGAGAGAGAGAGATGCAAGGTCTGTGGATTGTGGTCGGCATCTTAAGCCACAGGGGCGCCCCCTGATTCTCCATATTAAAGTCCATCTACAATTTGTTCAAAAATTCAGTTTTCTGAATACTGTTATTTAAGTTTAGTTTGATGAATGAAACACACATTGCTAGTGTGTGAGACACTAGAAATGTAGTTCAAAATTCATATCTTTCTGTTAAATATGAAGCTACAGCCAGCAGCTGGTTTGCTTAGCTTAGCATAAAGAGTGGAAACAGGGAGAAACTAGCTCCATCCGAATGTAACAAAATCCACCTACCATCACCTCTGTGGCTCACCTGCGGCACACAACCAACCTGTAAAACCACAAATTGTCATTTTTCCAGTTGTAATGCTAAGCTGAGCTAACCGGCTGCTGGATCCAGCTTCATATTTAGCTTACAAACATGAGAGTGGTATATAAACGTATTTCCCAAAATGTGGAACCATTCCTTTAAGACGGTCTTTGGGATTGATAGCCAAATATTTATTTATTTTTGTTTTTGGTCATGTGTAAGATCAGTCTGCTGTTGTGATAAATTATCCTTTGTTGATTAGCAGGTGGTAAGTGAAAGGTTCACTGTTAATGAATTGAATTGATTCCCTTGGGAGCTGGGGAGTCCAGCCACTGTAGCTGTGGATGAACACCAGCCTTGGGTCTTAGAGTTGGCCACGTCTTTGTTTAAGGAGTAAGCCATGGTGGTATGTAATGCATTGTATAAATGTGAGGAAGAGCTCAGAGATTCAATCTTTCAGCCAATAGTGCTTCCTTCATCAATACTGCAGCCTGGCTGGATGGAGCTGATGGCGGGTGCTGAGAGCAGAGCATGTGAGCTGCATGCAGAGAGAAAGAGAGAGAGAGAGAGAGAGTGAGGGAGCTGAAAGCTAGAGAGGTGGAGCAAAAGATAAAGAGAGCGAATAAGAGGGAGGAGGACTGAGAGGGCGAAAAGGAGAGTTTGCATGTGTGAGCATGTGGCTGGCCAAGCAATATAGCAACAGGAAAGCCGGGGATGGAGAGAGTGAGTAAGGAAAGTGGAGAGAGGGAATTAGAAGATGCCACAGGGCAGCTGAAGGCAGGAAATGAGGGTTAGTAGAGACTGCTGCATTGGGAAAGCACATGGAGAAAGTACATACAGTAGGTCGCTGAGTGGCAAGCAGCTGAATGTTGAGGCAGAGTGGAGAGCTCAAAATGCCCATTTACATACAAATATGACCCATACAGACTGCTACAGGTCTATTTTTGCTTTGTGTATTTATTTATCCAAAGTCAGAGTCTCAGCCTTTGAAATGTGTCATTACAAGTCAGACCTGCAAGACAACAATTTATAGACAGTTTCCCTTTAGCGGCTCGATACGGGGATAGGGACCAGAGAAGGAATCATGTTTGTGTTTTTTCAGTTCATTGTCAAGGCCTTGGAGGAGCCACCCACACCCTGTCATGTCAGGACTGTGAGGTGAAACCTGTGTCAGCCTGCAGCGCTTGACCTGCTAATCACCTGCTATCCATCAAACACTTGGAAGAACTACAGATTTCAGTTGAAATTCCAGTATTAATTGCTCCTGTCTTTCGTCACTATACCATATGTGTTTGCATTTCTTTAAACCTACATTAATTGATTTTTTGGCCAAGCTGTAAACATGACATTGCTGTATATTTATCTCATAAAGTTGACATGGCTAACTTGTTAGCGAAGAGTTGTCTATTTACACATCCAGCAGCAATATTCACTCTCTTGTAGCTCTGTTTTGGTCTCAACTCCTATCAACTCCTGAGGGAAAATATCTGGCACATTAGCTGCTAAATGCTTCACTATGTTCACCAGCTAGTCACTAACTTTATCTGTCTACCATTTGATGCTGCTTAGGTAGCGTACAGTTGGTTTATGCAAGCTTTTTTACTGAAAACAGCTGCCTGCTGCTGGTGGAAATGGGGCTGAAGTGATGAGAGCAGTGAGCCTGAACCAAAAACAGTAAAGTTGTGGGCTGTAAAACCAAAACTATTAGCTTAAAGATGCTAAAATGCTCTGTAGAGCTGCAGGGAACTGCAGAATCGTGTGATAATTCTCTGTGGGTTCTTCACTATGAGCGACACCTTTTACAGTATACATAGTCATTTAATCCATTAATATAAAATTATTGATTAGTGCAACTTTAATCAGAAGGGAAAGCTGTTAAATGCAGCATCATAAACAATGTATTTTGATGATATGTATAAATTCCCTACCTGTGTAGTTGCATATAGAAGAAAATGTTTTCAGTCTGTCCAGACTGGGGACACTTTGGAGAAAAATCTAAAAAACATTTGTGTACATGTGTCACAGTTAATAAGAAATCCTAATTGTTGCTATAATCCTTATAATAAGTATCCCAAACAAGAATAGAACTGAGATTTATGGACTCACACTGTCTGAGAGATCGCATATGCCCCTCACAGATCATTCATTGTTATATACTGAACTGTAATATGATATTAGCTGCTTCCTCTGTGGTGTCTGAGTGGGAATGATTTCCTCCCTGGTGGCCACAGTGCCAGTATTACTGCTGACTGGCTAATCGAATATACTGTAGAAGTAGGCCACTCCAGTAGGTGTTAAAGTAGGAACTCCTGGAGAGAACTGTACTGTAATCTGTTGTCATTTTATGAACTGCTCCTTAAATCTACTCATCTAGTGGTTTGTTTTAGGGACTCACACGGTGGATTTTTCCGTTGGATTTTGCCCCCCTTTACAAAGTAGACGTTTGTCTGACTAGGGGAGTGTGAGCTTGTTAAGGATTTTTCTCCTGCTTTCCCAGGACGTTAGCCAGGAAAGCACAAGATCCGAGCAAATCTACCGAGTCGATCAGACTGAATGGAGAGACGAAACAAGAGTGAATTAAAAGGAGGAATTCCCATGTTCAGAGTGTGTGTGGTCCAAAATAGGATTTGTTCAACGAGGGACAAGAAGCAAGGATTTGTTCCTCTCATGTAATGCCTCTGAAGTGTGGTCCAGTTCTGCAGTTGCAGGCCAGTGGGTCATTACGGAAGGAGGAAGGGAAGACATTAGGAGGCCATGTGAGGGCAGGAGCTTTTCACAGTCAGGGAGGCTGAACACCGCACAGTCACCCTCCACTGCCACCTTCTGGCCAATTGGGAAGGTTATGGTGGTCATCAAGTTGCATTTCTAATGGATGTTCTGTCACATTTTCTGTCAACTATTACAGCATTTTCTACCTTCAAAATTATTCTTTTACTGCCCCCTTTCTCAGTTTTTTATCTTGCTAGATTTTAAAATAAACAGAATTGTTATAAACCTCTATTCTGCTAATAATCAGACAGTTTGTTTTTAGCTCAGACCTGAGACAAATAAGTGGACAGTAACACCTACTTTTTTTACATTTTCACACTAAAGTAGAGAGGACAGAAACTGAAGTGGCACTGGCAGCTTTATTTCCTCTTTTCTTAAAGCACAAAGTGCTGCCTTTTGGGTGTTTTATTGAAATGTAAAGCCAGTATACTTGCTGTTACACTCTACAGCCCTCCAAAGCACATTTATTCTTTGATTAATTATGAATTTATGAAATAATCTGAACTCTACTTGTGGTTATTTTAACATACATGTTGATTGTGCAGCAAACTGGAGTTAATTTAGCTCTACAGTATAGATCTTGTTTTTACTTTTCTCTGATATTGCTAATGGTGTAGGAACTGTAAATAAAACTGATTAATAAATTATTTTTCTCCCCCCAAAAACATGCCGAGGTGGTGGAACGACTTCAGATTTTTTCAGCACTGACTTGTGTCTGCAGATCTTCCTCTCAGGTTGCTTGTGGCCCCTACAACCTCCATAAATTAGATAGGGCAGCCTGTATGTAGCCTGAGTGCACAGTTATAATTGAAGCGACTCAGATGAGTGTATCAGCATATTCATATATCAACTTCTCGCCGCTCTCATCTTGATTTGGCACATGGACAGTAAAAGGACACTTTTTTAGAGAACTTTTAGTGACTAAATTAAACTCATTTTATACAACTGAGGGAGACAAATATGGAATTTGGACAAGTGAGGAGTCCCCAGTGGAAATTACGCTCTTGCATATTGCTCTCTCTGATAATTGTTGCATATTCCTGTCTGTGTCGATGCTATCTGGATACATCCTGTGCACTGGTACAAAGTGTGATGCTAGCAGATGACTCAATGTCCATTTTTAGAAATAATCCAGCTCCTTCCATGGCTTCTTGGATAATAGCTTTTGCACAAAGTGAACTACCACCATTGATTTAAAGTAATTATCCCCTTTAAAAATAGGAGAAGCCCCATGGAAAATCTAGATACAGTTTCAGTCAAAAGAAAACTGCAGAAAGCGTATGATGATGAGATACCAAGAATCTGCTGGTTTGACGTATCAGAGTGCAACACATTTAAACATTTCCCCCATTTACTCACCAATAATCACAGATAATATGATGAATGCAGACACAGGTACAACAGGGCAGAATCAATACTCATTCCTGTGGTATTGGATTGCTCGTGTCGGCTGTAATCACTGCTGCTCATGTTTGCAATCTAGCCACAAGGTATTTGTTTGTCTCAGTATCTCTACAGCACACCAACCCAGATCTCTGGAGAGCGTCCATACACTCTGTGTGTATATGCGTGTCCTTCACAGCCCATGCATCAGCTCCATTCTATCAAGGCTGCTGCTGCCATTGTAAACATTGAGTAATTGGCTACGCTGAGCCGTCTGGTGTCCTCATTTAGCCCCCGTCTCGAAAAAACCTGGATGGAAATTCTTGTTAGATCAAGAAGCATCTGAGTACACAATGCAATGTAGTGATGAATAAAAAGGTGGGTAAACTTCCAGGTGGTCAAATAAACCAAACCAAACAATCCTTAATGCATACAAATTGTATTGTATGGTAAAGTCCTCAATTTTATAACCTCTTCCTCGGTTTGATAGCACTTGTAATGAAGCATTTTGTGGCTAAAATGAGATACATTGGGTTTACGCTCCACTACATCTGTGATTACAACTTAGGTGGTCTATTTAGTGTTTCGCCCTTATTCCGTCTAAATGTCAAAACAAAAACATTTATTTGTTTTATTCTGAGTTGCATGCAGTAATAATGTGATGTGTTGTATAATGCATTAGTGCTCCCATTATGTGATACAGCAACACAGGACATGCTAACATGCTAACAGTTGCATGCTATCCACCACTTTTTGAGCTTCTGGGTTGCCAATGTAAATTGGCTGATGACAGGAAGCCTCAATGACCATTTTCACATATCTAATGTTAAATTAAAGTTATTTACATCTGTCTTGAATAATTCTGGTTTGTTACAACTTCTTTTCATAGTTAGTTAGTCTTGTTTAATGTTGCATTGGAATTCTGTAGCACGTTTTTCCAGTTGTGAGGCACATTTTTCCAGTCTGCAGTTGTCTTTTGGCTGCCTTTTTGGTGTGACTGCTGTTTAACCTCATTTAGCTTAAACATGAAGGCTGTAATCTCACATTTAGTCTCATGGAGATATTTAACCACCAGTCTCGGGCTATTTCAGTCACATTACAGCAGTACCTCTGCTAAGTGAATTATCACATTCATTGTGTTGACATAATGCTCGCTAGTGACCACAGGCCTGCCTTCTCTCTCTCTCTCTCTCTCGTGCTGCAGGGCTCTGATCATAATACTCTGGAAACACAGGGGGCTTATTGTTGTATGCCCCCGCAGCTTGTGGCCAAGACTATTTTCTCTGCTCACCATGCTTTATGACAGTAGGGAAAAAAACACCTTGTTTATCCTTGTTTGGCCTCCCAAAGTGCTGCTTTTTACTTTTCCCAGATGCCCTGTATCCCATCATGAGTGCCTTGTATCAAGTGAAAAGTGCATTGTATGCAGGTTTAAGTCTCAGGAGTGTAATTCTTATTCTGTCCAATAGAGGGTAGCCATGCCCCAGTTTTTAGTCTTGTGGTGAAAGGATTCTTTGTAGGTGCTGTTCTCCCCCCTCCTGTTTTTGTCATGCTGAAAACTGACTGAATACTTTAGCTTTGACCTCATGGTCACCTATTGAAATCAACAGGTTTCAGATTCTGTGTGCCGTCCATGATGAATACAAGGCCTGCTGTTTTATGTGAGTCAGTCAAGTGCAGACAAATATCCCATTTCACTTCTTTTGAATTCTTTTATTTCTTGTGATTTGGTGCTTGGTGGTCACACAGGCCTCTCAAAGGTCACTGGATCAGAGCAGAAGCCGGTAAAACACTCACACATTCGAACAAGTCAAAATAAAATTGCCTGTCATCATACTTCTTCAAAGGAAATGCAATTTATTAATTGCCAAGCTCAAGCTATAATAATGTTAGGCATTTATTTTTAAATAATTTATTGATTCATAGAATTTAATACTGCCATGCATGCTAACACCATTAGTGTTGCACATAAATTAAATTAAAATGAGACTGATAGTATTATAATACTGAGATTTAAGGAACACTGCTGACTGTCAATAAGCTCTCTATTGATTTAGATACCACACTATTAGCAACATTAAAGGGCTAATCAGTAATTGGGTGAAATTTGTTGCTATAGAGTGAAAATGTTAAAGAACTTAACTTAAACTTAAAATTAATTTGTGGGCCACAAGTAACAATTAGTTAATCAATCGACTAGTCAATCAGGCAGCAAGTATTTTGGTAATCTATCAATCGTTTCAGTCATTTTTCAAGCAAAATTTCCAAATATTTGCTGGTTGCAGCCTCTCAAATATGAGAGATCATGGTAAATGAAATATCTTTGGTTTTGGACTGTTGTTGGACAAAACACGCCATTTCAGGACGTCACTTTAGGCACTGGATAGTTGAGATGGGTGTTTTATTTCTACCTTTTGACTCTTCATAGATCCATTTAATTGAGAAATGGATCGACAGATTAATCGATATTGAAAATAATCGTTAGTTGCAGTGTGGACGCCTTATGAAATTGTCTTGCAGGCCCAATCTTGCCGCTGGGATGGCAGTCTGAGACAACTCTAGAGGAACGTGTGATTCATAAGATGTGGTTGAAGCATTAAAATCACAATTCTTGAGAGTTACAATGGTAAAATGGCAACCAGTCCCTTAAATTCCTTTAAAAAGCTCACCAAAGACAGTTTATTTCATGTGCCACCTACAGTACATTGATCACACAAACACCTTTATCTCAGTTAAGTGTTGATCCTGAACCTGTCCTGTCCTCCATTAGTGAAATGAAAGGGCGTTAAAAAACAAGAAGTCAGCCATTTTGTGGGTGAGCTTGGTGTTGCCCATCCCCATGTGTGACAGAATCCATTTAAACATGTCAGCCTGGTGAAGCAGCTGAGGTCAGAGTGCAGGAAGAGAGGTCGGAGGTCACCCGTTCATCAATTAAACACACACCACTTAGCTAATGAGCTCTCACTCACACTCACGCACACTCAGACACACACACACACACAGGACCAGGTGGAGTTATTACTGGGTCATAATCTCACCGTTTTTTTTGTGTATTTGCTTTGAGTAAACTAAGTATATACCCCCCTCCCCTCCCTCTCTCCCCACCCACTTACTGCACATACACGCCAACACGCACTTGCTTTGACTTGCAAAGTGCACACATTCAAACGTATTGCTGTAGAGTGCGTTCCCAGGGGTAATGAGGTACAGAAAGTGCAAGCTGCTTACCTGTGTGTATCTGGATGAATTACGAGCAGTCAACACTGACCAGTAACAGTGCTGTGTGTGTGTGTGTGTGTGTGTGTGTGTGTGTGTGTGTGTGTGTGTGTGTGTGTGTGTGTGTGTGTGTGTGTGTGTGTGTGTGTGTGTGTGTGTGTGGCGGGAGGGGTTCTGCCTTTTTCCGCTTAACTGTTGGAAAGTAGAGTGATGGGACCATGAGTTAGAGGTAGAGACTGGAATAGTCCGAGGCAAAGGCCATGAGCAAGACTGAAGCCCGTGACTAGTCAAAATGTCTGGTAATAGGACTTTTTAACAGCAGACATTTTCACATGTCGCAGCAGGAAAAGCGCGAGTGTAATAAATAACATTATTAATGGCTTCATTGCATTGAGGCGAGCCAGTTCCAGGACCCTGGTGTTGTGCAGGATGGGGCCTTGTCATGGCTTACTGGGACACTTAAATAGAACAAATCTTGTAACTAAGTACATGATCTAGTAACTACTTATTGTTAGATATTTCATATGTATGCACTAACCTTGATAGAACTGGTTTATGATGCAAACTCAAGCTAGATTTTTTCATACCCCCTGGAGATTTTATTATTTTCAAGCTTTATTAGCCTATTTAATGTCGTCTTTGACTCTTGTAATAGTTTTTATTAAGTCTATTTGTCTCTTGATTGTCCGGCTTTAGACGTTTTGTCTAACTATGAATGTTTCTTGTTGAAAAAGAGAGAGGCTTCTTGACTAAATAAAGTTAAATAGAAAAGAGCCATCATTAATATTATTAGTTCCACCTGTGCTTTTTCTGCTACAACAAGTCGAACGATCCTCTGTGAAAAAGGCCTACAGGCTCTGGTTGAAAGGCCACAGTGTTCAGATCTGTGTAAGGCTGGCGCCACTGTAAAAAAAGAAAAAAAAAAAAGATATTACAGTCTAGCTGTGGGAACCAGTTGTCTGTCCCTGCTAGCAAATGCTTTTCCCACAAAATTAGATGACCTAAAAATGTAAGTTTTGGAAAGAACATGTCTGTAGTATCACCTTGGAAACCAGTGTGAACTGTTAAAGGGGCACTCCAGTGATTTAATATTGCCTTTTCATAAAGTCAGAATCAAACAAGTTCAGAGGTGAACACATTATACAACTGTTTTCACAGGCTGAGTAGTACTCTCTAATAACAAATTGACTTTGATGTGTGAAATGAATGGTGATGTGCCCTTTAAGATTGTCATGTAATGGTAAAAAGTACAGTGGGCCTGAAGGGACAGATTATAAAAAGAATGGTCAAAGCAGCAGAGGCTGAGATATCCTGACTTTTTTGTCTGTAGTAGGTGTAAAGATCCAAAAACCTTGGATCCTACACTTCCCACAATGCAACTCAATAGCGAAATACTAACGCAGCGTTCCTGTCATAACGCAGTTAACATAATTACCAGTTTCAGACTTGTAAACAGCGTTCAAGTCAACATCCAAGTCATAATTACTACTAGGAAACTCATTTTTTTCCTGAAAGCTCCAATATGTGTTTGACTTGGCTCTTAATAGTACGGAAGTAACTCAAAACTAAACAAAAACCTCACGTCACCTAAAGTCAATCAAGGTAATTAAACCCAAATTTAATGGATACGATGCTACATTGTCAATTCAAAGTATGTTCAACCCTCACACAACAAACTCTGCAATCATCATATGTCTGGTGATGCGAACTTCTGTCGCTGAACACACGTTTACAAGTCCCATCTCTACTGTCCATCCCATATGACAGGTGATGCCATGTGGGTAATTTTCTTTGACTTGACTAAGGTCCTCCAGAGCTGCTGAAGACATTATACAACTGTTTTCACACACTGAACAGTACTCCCTGTTATTTAGTGATAGCGGAGAAAAAGTACAGTCCAAAAACTAAAAAAAAAGGGTTTACATTTCTCCTTGATAGCAAATTATAAATATTTTTCCTGTCATGGTCAGCTCTGCACATTGTGAAGGAAAAAGATATTTGCTGCTCAAAGCAAAAGCAGAAATGGATAGTACCACCAGTTCTGAAAATGTGTACATCTCTGACCTGTATACCCACTTTAATGCTTCTACGCTCATATGAACAATGTGAATTTCCTCTGGCCTATGGATTTTAAAAGCAGGATACGTTGAGCCATTGCAACACAACCCCTGTGACTTTTTATTTTTGCTTCCTGTGTGTGTGTGTGTGTGTGTGTGTGTGTGTGTGTGTGTGTGTATCCACGACTATGTCATGCAGTCTGAATTTTAGTCCCATACAGTAGGCGAGTGTGCTCCATATGGAAGTCTGTAGCAAAGAAAATGAACTGCTCCAAGGCAGAACTGAGGCTATCAGTATGTCATTCAATCTTGACACTGACCTCTCCAACACACACACACACACACACACACACACACACACACAATTTAAGATAAGCCACTTTGTGTGTATGTAATAGTGTGTGCTTGTGTGTCCTTCCACTTGGGGGCAGTGTTTTCTCTGCAGACAGTAACAACAAGGCTGCTGACACAAAGAGCACCGTCACTGTTAAAGTAGCAGCATCTTACTCGCCTGTCTTAGCACAGGCCCAGACACACACACACACACACACACACACACACACACACACACACACACACACACACACACACACACACACACAGACACACACACACACACACACACACACACACACACACGATCCGTTGTGTATGCATTTGTGCGCTTGTCTGTATGATTGTGCTTTTCTGTGATTTCTGTCTGTGGCTTCACTTGTGTGTTTGAGTGTACTGTATGTCCAGGAGCAGTTTTCAAAGGGGCCTGTGTGTCTGTGTGCAAGTGTGTGTGTGTGTGTGTGTGTGTGTGTGTGTGTGTGTGTGTGTGTGTTTGCACGCATAAACCCCCATCTCTCTCCCCAGCATCCACCAGGCAGTGAGGAGAAGTAGGCCGCTTAAAGATAGCTCCCGGCAGCCTCAATACCGCCTCCCAAAATATATCTGCTCATGAGAGTCATCATCTCTCTCCCTCCCCCTCTTTCTTATTCTTCTTTTGCTCCTTCTCCTTTTGAAAATAGAACGAGAATCAGCCTTTGGATTTGTGAATTGATAGCCTGGGTGAATATTCTGAGGTGTGGATGCATGGGTATGTGTGCCCAACTGTAAGCATGTGTGAGTGAATGAGCTTTTCCATTTTTGGGGGTCTTAAGTCTCACTTGGAAGTTGTCCCCATGGAAAGGTGACATCAGGATTGTACCACAGCATCCATCCAAATTAGGGGGGTTTCATTGAGGAGCTTTGTCACACTTGACATCCCCCTATGCTCTGAACCACTGGAGAAATGTGTACTTAAATGCTTCTCAGAAAATGGGGACAAATGTCACAATCACCTTGGGCTCTTCAAATGTCTAGTGTTTCCCAAAACCCCCAAATATTCAATTTAGATTCATTGAAAAATGGAGAAAGGCAGCAAAATGCTCACACTAGAGTAGCAGGGATCAAGGTTTTTTTTTTTTTTACAATGTAAACAATGCATTGATTGATTAATTAATTAAATTGTTGGTGATGAATTTTCTCTGAAATAGCTAAAATATTAATTGACAAATTGTTTCAGTGCTAATTTAAAGGTAATTTAGCTGATTCTTGTCTTGCTCTCCTCTCACCTTGGTTTCCTTACACAGCCCAATAACATGCAGCTCAGATAAATTAGTACCCATGAATGTAAATGCATTTGTCTTGCTGATGAACTGGTGATTTGTGACGGCTTTTTTCCTGCATTACATGGTTCCCCCCTCCCCCACTTCCCGTGACCCTGAAAAAACTGGTTATGGAAAATAAATGAATAAAACGTCGAGTGCACCCTCTCATATCAGCTCAATATTCCTCTTGCTGCCTGGATGCTCTGAGACCCAGTGTGTACTTTACCCCCCATTGGCCCACATCCACAGAAAATGAGGACAATAGTTTGGCTCAGAGACATGTGTGCCTAATGTAGTCCTTTCATGTGGGAAAGTGGAACTGTATGGAGATAGTTGAGAAAGGGGATCATTGTGTTCCTGTTTTCTTTCTGTCTCAGTCTCTCAGGCATGTATCATGCGCTTGATAGCTTTAAGATATGGTGGTTGGTACAATCTTATCTTGTTATCGTTGTACTAAATTCCAAATTAATGATTTCAGTCAAAATCTAATTTGAAAATAACAAAATGGGTTATTAAGATTTTTGTTTTTTTGTCTGATGTAATGCGTAACAGTGAATTAAACATCAGTCTGAGTATTTTATATGAAATCTTGTGTCATATGGATAAATTATGTATCACAGCATTTTAAAATGGCCATTGTGATATGTATTATAATGTAGTTTCAATTTTGAAACCATTTATAGATTAAATAAGTAAACAAGACTAAGAGTCTACCACCACGCTAGCGGCTAACATGCTAATCTTTGGCAGGTATAATGTTTATGATGTTCACCATCTTAGTTAAGCATAAACACAAAGTACATCTGTGGCTGATGGGAATTTCATTAGTTTTGCTGGTATTTAGTCATAAACCAAAGTATTGGGCAGATTAAAATTTTGACCTGATGGTGGTACCAGATGAAAAGCTAAGGGATCACCAAAGTCATCACAATTCATCCTGAGGGTGACATGAATGTGTGCATTACCTCTCATAGCAATTCATCCAATAGTTTCCGAGACGTTTCACTAAAAAACAAAAAATGTCAACCTCATGGTGGCGCTAGAGGAAAAGTCAGGGGATCACCAAAGTCAGTAGGATTCATCCTCTTGGCACCATGAATGTCTGTAGGAAATTTAATTACAATCCATCCAGTCGTTGTTGAGATATTTCATTCTGGACTAAAGTGGTGAACCGACCGACTGGTTGACAAACCGACATTGCCATCCCTTAAATAATAACCAGATAAGAGAGTCTGTTTTTGGTTTACCCGGCGAATTAAATACCTGACAAAACAAGATACTTCATCCCACTGATGGAAAATCCGGCAAATCTAATATTGCCATAAAGCAGCCATGCTTATTAATTTGCAACATTGCTTGCAACTGACCCAAAACACACAGAGATATTAAAGGGATAGCTACCTCGCTAAAATCTCTACTGGTAGACAAAACTCTTATCGTCTCACAGTATATATATCGCCCACCCATATACATTTGCTGTTTAAATCCATCATTATGAAACTTGTGCATACCACATCACTGACTATTGATTAATAATTGGAATAATCACTGAGTATTTTAGAGAAAGAACATGTAGATACTGTAAATACTTGCGCTGTATGTGTTCCCACTGTACAGTCTCTAGTCAGTCACATTAACCTCAGGATGCCCCCTCAACCCCCGCTGTGCATTTTCACACACACACACACACACACACACACACACACACACACACACACACACACACACACACAGACAGACATATACATATAGACGCGCACACATACATCCGCACTCACCCACACTCTAATATTGAGGTCAGATTGAGAGATAGAGACAGACCCCCCCATCATGGCACACCCTCTGGCTACCTCTCTGTGAGCTGTTCACTCATGTAGAAGCAGACCCATCTGCCCAGGGAGATGGCGAGAAAATAGAGACGGACAGGGGATGGAGGCAGAAAAGGATGAGACACACACACACACACACACACACACACACACACACACACACACACACATGTATAAACAGTATCCAGCATCCAAAAAAGACAGAGGTGGAAATGGGGTTTAGAGAAAAGGAGGGTGGATGCCAGATAGAGAGGAGAGGAGGGGGGGAAGCAAGGCAGATCTGTGCGGCGTTGCCCTGAGATACAGGATGTCGTAATAAGGCAATTGGGAGAGAGAGAGAGGGAGAGAGAGAGAGAGAGAGAAAGAAAGAGACTAATTCAGAGGGGGAAAGGGGGAGGAGAGTGCACCTCAAGGAGAAAGACATTAATTTTCCTGTTGCTGTGACAAGCCAACACCCCTCTGCCTGCGCAGAAAGTGGAACGTTCCAGCTCGCTCTGGGCTCTGTTGTTGTGCAGAGCTGCAGAAGGCCTGACAGAGCCAGCTAGACAGAGAGAGAAGGAAGGGCAGGGATACATAGACAGAGACAGACACACACTGTGGATCGAGAGCCTGTGTATTCATTTCATCACCCAGTTCAACCAGCGACACCAGAGAGGAAGGAGACAAAGGGAAGAGGAGGACACAAAAGGAGCTTCAGTGAAAGAGAGGCAAGGTGAAAGAGGAGAAGGAAGGAAGGAAAGGGAGGGAGGAAGGAGGCTGGGGCATGAGGAGGGGCGGCTGACTGACATTGCTGCTCTCGCTATCAGCTCACACACACACACACGCAGATGTAGGCAGGCGCACACACACATTCAGCCGGATTGTGCACTGCACAGTTGCTGCTCTTTTTTTTTTTTTTATCCTTTTGCGGAGCCTTGTCCTCCATCCTTTCTTCTCCTCTGAGCAAGAGGACAAGAGAGACAGAGAGGAGGAGGAGGGAAAAGGACGAGGAGAAGAAGGAGGAGGAGGAGGGGAGGCAGTAACCCTCTCCTCTCCTTTACTCAGACACACAGCAGAGAGAGAGATAGGGAGAGAAGAGTCAAAACAGAAAGAGAGAGAAAGCAGCTTTCTGTTCTATTTCGCCGTCTCCTGTGGTCCCTTGGCCAGCGAGCGGCTAACAGGCACCGCTCATGTCCGTGAACTCGGAGAAATCCTCGTCCCCCGAAAGGTAACACCTCCTCCTTCTCCTCCTCCTCCTCTTCCCCTCTCTCCTTATCTATCATCTCATCCTCATATATCTGCGTGCATGTCCTTCTTTCTGTCTGTTATTTTGCATTCTTCCTCTCCCCCCAACCCTCTCAGACCACCAACCCCCTCAGCACCTCCATGTTTTGTGCCCTCTCTCTTTCTGTTTCTCTTTCTGTCTAAGCTGGTTTCTTCTATTGTCTGGGTCACAGCAGTCTGACAGTAGCGAGGAAAAAAACAACGCAGTAGTTCATTGTTGCATGGTGCTGTAACGTTTCAGTTGGCTGCTGAAACAGAACATCCTTACATGCAGTATAATACACTTCACTGCATCATCTTAAAACATAAAATAATTCACACACCCCTACACAGATACACACTCAAGCTGCTGCTGCCTTCTGAGGCTGCAACATCTCCTATGACAACAATAACACACACATACACACACCAACACACACCGACAAACGCACATACTGTCTCTTTATGGCGCTGGAGCACAGAGCTTACACAGCAAGAGTGTCAACACGCGTCAACATTAGCACAGCCAGCAGCAGCAGCAGCAGCAGTGCATCTCAGCAGCGATGCAAGACAACAGCTCGCCACATGACGCACCTCAGTGCATAGCATTACTGAACAATGGCACCTCTGAACGCAACTTCTATCCAACACACACAGGCAGTTTTACCATATTCTGACTAGCTGTAAGGGGTGCAATGCATTATATATTGTGAATCATCCAATAACGGTGTTAAGCACAAACAGCAAAGTCACAAGGCGTTATTAGTCATAAGGTACACTGTGGCTAATTGAAAATACATACAGACAAAGACACACACACCAGCATCATTTCATATTGTTTTGACGGAATATTTCACAATACATGACGAGCACTTGTATCTAGGCTAGCCATGATTCAGAAGCCATTCCAGACTTATCCCACCCTTGTTATTCAATAGAGATGAATGGCTTCTTTAATCATTTGTACCTATTTGTGCCTAATTAGACCCTCCCATGCAGACTTGCAAGATCAAAGTGAGCAGTATTTTATTTCTTACAGGGTTGCTCAGATGATCCTGATTTAGAAGATCCCTGTTGTTGTAGTGGCTTATTGTTCAGGGAGTCACTTCACTCGTAACTCAGTCAATTAAGGAAGTAGTTTTTAGTGGAAAACAGACAAGGAGAGAAATGTTTGAGAACAATGGCTCTGTTGTTGGTAGTTTCTGTCTCTGTTTTGAGCATTGAATCTAAACGGGAATCAGTCAAAGTCGGGATGTGTGTCCAAACCTCTTTACTGCATGCACAGGAGAACCCATATCCATTCAGATCTAATCGGACCAAGCCCACATTCCTCTTTCAGTGTGCAAATGCGGAAAAAGCTCAATTTGACGGGTGCTGGAGGGTGAGGAGCAGGCAGACTGGATGACTCAGGTAGCCACTGATGCTGTGCCAAGTACGATCAGGCAGAGCCGCTGCCATCCACACAACCTAGCGCCAGGCTCCAGACTGGCACACTCAAACACAGCGCAGTGGGCACACAGATAGGCAGAAGTAAATGGGCACTAACAATATCAGGCATTATTACATGGGCAGTTGGGCACAGAGGAGAGCGGCGTTACATTGGCAGTTCCGGATGGACATGAAGTGAAGTTTAATTTGCAGGAAAAGGCAGTGGCAGTGAATACAGATACATATTGTAGAAAGGCATCTAAGGGTGAATCCAATGAACATAGCTTCTAGACAAGGAAAATAGGATTCCTGACCTTGGACACACACACACACACACACATAAATATAGAGTATCATCTGGCATCCCTGGTGTGGTGAGGTTTGCGGATTTCATCACTCGGCTATTTTTTCCCTTTATTGTTTGGGTCACAGGCATCTGACTGTAATTAAGAATAATGCAGCGGTCCCTTGTTGCATGGCAGGTAACAACAAAGAGCTACACTCATACACAAACTAATGCCCTCTTTAACGGCTGCAGCATCTCATATGACAACAGCAACAAAGCGCGCAACTGCCTGTTCTCTCCATCTCAGGTTGACCAGTCTGGCAGTAGCTTACCAGAGGTGTTAGTATAACTAGTCATGAGGTTCTCTCTCTGATCTGTTAATTCATAAATACCTAATAACGCTATCAGTTATGAACCTCAGGAGCAGACCAGCTGCTAATACCCCTATGCTCAAAGCTGTATTTGAATGCCACAAGCTGAGCTGTGCGCCGAGGATCAGAGGGGAATCTGCAGCTTTGCGAGTGCTATGTGGACAGCTGGGTTGCCTTTTGGGCTGGCTTCGTGCGGATAGCAAACACAGCAGTTCTTTCTTAAATAAAAAGAAGTGCATCATTATACAATTCATTTGCATAAGTTGGCAACTCAAGAAAGAGATTGATATGGCAAAGAATATGATGGATAGATCAAACTTATTGAGATGTGAGTACAGTGTTGTAAGCCACCACCAATATAAACTTATGGCAGTGCGTGTAAAGATAGTAGTATACAGAATTCTGCTGAACTTATTTGTTGATTAATGAAGTACTGAATCACACGGAAAATGACTCATTAACTGTTTTGATGATCGATTAATTGCTGATAAACTGTTGTCATTTATCAAACAAGCTTTCAGCTTCTCAGATGTGAAGATTTGCTGCATTTCTGTTTTATATCACTGTAAACTGAATACTGGTACGATTGGTTATTGGGCTGTTGGTTGGACAAAACAAGCAATCTCACCTCAGGCTCTTGCGATGGCTATTTTTCCTGATTTAATTTTACCTTTCATAATTCATTAATGGAAAGAGAATGTATAGATTCATTGATAACGTAAATAATAATTAGTTGCATCCCTAATACAGATAATGGTTATTATATTAATTAACCTAGACATTTGTTTTTTGCACATAAAGCAGCATGAACAGATTTGGAAGTTGGACCTATTCTTTTATTTGTGGTTCATATTTGTGTGTGGACTCACTCTATATTGGGCCTGTGTTTAGGGACATATCAGCACATTGTTTCTGTCTACAACACCATCTGGGCCTCAGGCTTCATGCGCACACACACACACACACACACACACACACACACACACACACACACACACACACACAGATCTAGTGCTTCATTTGGGATGTGCAGTAACATGTTTGTCAACAATAAGGCAGAATGGAATGGATGATTTATGTGCGTTAAACCAAAAAGGATGGATGGAGTTGGGACCGAAAAGGGCAAGAGGCGGCACTGTGACGAATTTCTCTTGGAGCACTCGCATTAGGAAGACGATCCCCGTTGTGTAACGTGGCACTTGAGGCATGGCAGAGATGGAGACGGATGGAGGACAAGGAGTGTGTCTGTGTCGGTTCAAAGAAGCGTTTTGACATCCTTGTTGCGTGTGAGCAGCTTAAAGCTTCTTTCTGCGTTGTGGCGCCGCGCCGGTTGAGGTCAGAACCGACGCTGTTGGGTGGAGGGCTTATGTCCTTTGAAGAGACTTTCTTTAAGGATTAAACAAAAGTTGAATAAATAAACGCCCAAAGGTCAAGAGTTTAGTGGCTTTGTTGCAAAGCTGGCTTGTAGCTCTTGTAGCTGTTGAGAGACAGGAGCACTGAGAGGTGTTGGGTAAACCTCACTGTCTTTGATGCTGGTTGTCTCACTTTCAGTCAGTGTGTGTTCTGTGTGTCTGAATAAGTGTAGTGCTCGGGCGAGCTGTTGAAAATCACGTCCACTTCAAACATTACAGGTAGGATTATTGTCTTAAATTAGCATGTTATCCATACACATGATTTGAGCGGTGTTGGATGTGTGTGCTCATGGTCCTGTGGGTGTGAGTGTGCATCTGTATCTTGTAAGTGTGACTGGATGATGCATGAATTTTACTGAAACTGACACAGAAAAGGAAGAGGAGAGGGTTTAGGAGCAAAGAGACAGAGGACAGAAAAGAAGGAAGAAATAAGATGGGTGAGAGGGAAGGTGGGAGGTAAAATGAGATCGATAGAGGAATATAAAAGGTAGCATCACGAGAGCCGGATTGATGGACTAAACGTTGTGTCCCATGATCTGATATTAGATGAAGAAGGTCAGAAGGAGCAGCATAGACACACACACACACACACACACACACACATCTCCAGCCATTTCCAACATCTAAAAATTTCCATCTCATCTCCTCTTTCATCTACTTGACACCAGTTGAAACGCAGGTTACAGGATACATCCAAATACTCCTACTATACAGCCTCCTTCCTGCCTCCCTTTTTTTCTCCTTATGTATGACTAACAGCTCTATGAAACTAAACAAGGCTCCAACTAACAATTATTTTCATTTTCGATTAATCTGGCAATTATTTTCGATACCATGGGGATGTCTTCGTGATGTTCGTTCTGACCAACAGTCCAGAACCCAAAGATATTCAACTTAGAGCTGCGACGGTTAGTTGATTTACTGATTAGTCAATTGAAAGAAAAACAATCGGCAACTATTTTGTTATTTAATTGATTAATATTTTCAGTCATTTTTCAAGCAAAAATGCCAAACATTAGTTTCAGCTTCTCAAATGTGAGTATTTGTTGCTTTTGTTTGTTATATAGACTATTGATGGGAAATCCTTGGGTTTTTGGACATTTTATAGACTAAATAACTAATCAAGAAAATAATCGGCAGATGAATGGATAATGAAAATAATTGATAGTTACAGCCCTAATTCAATTTACTATCTTGGAAGACTAAGAAACTAGCAAATATTCACGTATGAGAAGCTACAACCAGAAAAGTTTTGACATTCTTGTCAAAAAAATGACTTGAACAATTAATTGAACAAAATTATTGCCAATTCATTTTCTGTCAATCTAACTACTCGACTAATTGTCTAAGCTTTAAAAGTAAACCAAATCTGCATATTAGAAAAAAACATGCAGGACAGACCTGAAATAGATTAAACGTAAGCAAAAGATAAAAGGGAGGGGAAAAGTATAGGGCAGATAGATCAGCAGAGGATCCTGTGTGGAGTATTGGAATGTGTCCAGTCAGTCAGTAAGCCAGGACCATGCAGCAGACAACGTCACATCCAGCTCTGGGAGAACGGGTGATCAGCTATCACATTCACACACTATATGCAGTTTCATCGGGCCTGTATGGCCTCCACCATCTTCTCTGGTCCGACCCACATCGCTACAGACACACACAGGGCACCCAAACACACACACACACACACACACACAGACATGAGCAGCCCCAGCCATGCAGCGACATGACAATAGCTAATGAAGCATGGCAGGAAGCTCGCTTGCAAACTAGCCAGCTTGCCCTGCCTGTCTGGCTTCCTGGCCTCCATTATCCCCATCATCCCACCAGCCCCTCTCTCATGTCTGGAAAGAAACAGATGTTTGCCTCCACTTTCTCTTTTTTGTTTTTTCTTTTTTTGTTTTTTGCCTCCAATCTCCATTTTGGGAGAAGGGAACATCCTCATGCATGGTATCTTTTCTATCCCTCTGAGGCCTTTAAGTGATGTAGCAATGGTAAATAAAAGTGTCTGTGTATGTGTGTGTGTGTGTGTGTGCGTGTGTGTGTGTTGTCGAAACTATTATAAAATTTTCAAGCCTCACAAACAAGTCTAACCTGACTGCATAGCACAACTTTCTCGCTGTGTCCCCGCAGAATAACACTGGGAATTTCCACCCTGGTCAATAAAATCCTATGTGGTTAATCAGTAATAGGAATCACTGAGTCAAACATCCAGCAGCCAGGAACAAGACACCTCATGAGTAGTGTGTTGAACGCGATCGCCATGGCGATACCCCCGAGGAGTGGGTCATGTGATCCGGACCCAGGCACCTGATCTGCCGCGAGTGCCTCGGCAGGGTTGTGGTATCAGCGAGTGTAGTATAGGGTCAAAGGTCATACTGTGGTATTGGTAGATGTAGATCAGAATGGATGACAAATCTATATAGTGCAGGGTGCTCCTGTTAATGTGGTGGGATGAAACTGGAATCACATTCTAATTACTAAATAACATCCTTTTTTTTTTCAGTAATGTCTCATATCATATGAAAAAATACCCACTGACCAAAAAACCCCAAAAATGTGAGGCTAAGAATGGCGGCTCAGTGAGGCTGTACTTAGGCACAGCGGTGCTTTGAGCTAAATGCTAACATTGGCATGCTAACATGCTCACAATGACCATGACAATGATTAAGCATGTATAATGTTTACCATGTCAATCATCTTAGTTTATCGTGTTAGCATGCTAACATTTGCTAATTAGAACAAAACACAGAGTACAGCTGAGGCTGATGGGAATGTTTGGTCACAAACCAAAGTATTGGACCAACTGAGATTTTGGCTTGATGATGGTGCTACACTAAAAGTCAGAGGATCACCAAAGTGATTACAACTCATTCATGAGAGTGACATGAGTGTTTGTACCATTCAATAGTAATCGAGACGTTTCACTCAAAACCACAAATGTCTCATGGTGACGCTAGGGGAAATGTCAGGGGATCACCAACGATATTAGGATTCATCCTCAGGGGACCATGAATGTCTGTAAATAAATTCATGACAATCCATCCAATAGTTGTTTAGACATTTCACCCTTTCACATTTCTTTGTCTTTTCCCACTACTGCATTCCACTCTGAATATTTAATTGGTTTTGGCAAATGCTTTGAGCAAATTACAATTAAAATGATGTTATTTTATATTAAAAAATAGTAGGAATTTTGCCATTGACAAACAGCACACACGACAAGCAGCAAGAGTGCTTATCATTTTATTGGGGTTTGGTTTTCTACTTCTCTAGACTTTGTATGTTTGTGTCCAGTGCTCCCAGTCCCTGCTGATTCAGTATGTTTACATATATGCAGCATTCCAGTCTGTTCCGGTTATGTCAGATCGCTCACTCTCCCCCCTTTCTGTCTATCTCCTTCTGTTTCTGTCTTTATTCTCTCTTCTTATCCAACTCTTTTTTTAACTTCCATATCTCCCTCTGTCATCTGGTGTTGGTTCTATTCGGAAGGTTTTTAGTTTCTCTGTTGGAACCGGATCTCATGCAGTACTCGAGTAGCGTCATTGGTCATGTTCATTGTTGTTATGACTGTTGCTGTGAAGTCATTGTAAAAGAGTTATCAAACGAATATTGATAAAAATCTGCACCACATGTGCCATTTGTTCAACATTGAGACTGAAAATAACAAGATGAGGAATGCAAAAATTCATTTAATCTAGTATAAATGTATAAATTGGTAATCTGAGCTGCACTAATTTCCCTTTAATACATGCATGTCCTATTTGGTAACAAAAACAATCTTACTGTGGGTCCATAAAGTGGCATGCTTGCATTGTTAGTCTGTCGTTAGCCACCAACTGTGCACCAAGAGGAACTCATTGGTTTTAATAAGCAATTCTAACAATGCTAATAATAGACTGTATTCCCATTATACAAGAGCTTGTTGAAGGAAAAATCAGAGGAAAAACATTCTCCTTTAGTTCCCCCATGTTTACTGTGTAATGCCTTTAGCTGCAGTGTGGATAGTTAGCATGCAGCTAGGGCCTTTCTATCATTATTTTACTGGGGAGCCTCAGATAGACAAAGATAAAAAGCAGAAGGGGAAAGGAGAGGAGAGGAGGGAAAGTGAGGGAAGATGGAGGGAGAAGATAGATGGCTCTCTGCAGACTTGCGCAGTGTGTTGGGTAATGCTAGGTCACCGGGGGACTAATCTCCACTGATGCTGCAGCGTTGAAGCAGTGGAATGATAATGGCCTGTTTGTGTTTGTTTGTGCGGCTTTGCATATGCATGTGTGTGAAAAGATAATATGTTTGAATTCAAAGGTACCACTTTTTGTCTCCTGCTACAGCCACACACATGCACACATACACAAACACATAAACATGTACATATTTGCGTACATAACCCCCTCATCAACGCCTTATGCCCTGTAGGACTGAGTCACTCGTCTGCTGCATAACTGAGAACAATATTCATCTGTTGTGTCTGAGAACACTGTTCAGCTGTTGTGTCTCTTCCTGCAGTGTGGTTATGGGTGTGTTTTTTTTCTTTTCTTTTTTTGTCGGTGGGTGAGTGGGTGGGGTTTCTTGAGCTCTGGACTCGTTGACACATTTCCAAATTGTCAGCATGCCAACCCTGCACGCTCAGCTCACACCTATAGGCCTCTAGTTTCACATGAGTAAGCTGGCGGTAACGTTCAATAACGCCACGGCGGTGTGCGTCTGCCTGGTGCCGCACACAATGCCAGGCTGGGTGTGGCGATCCTGATGTGGGTTTGTTATGAATACTCTCCCCCGTTATCTGGAGAGAGTCTAGATGGGACGCATAGGCACAATCCATATGATATTATACGAATACTCTGGCTAATATAAGATAAAAACATAATAAACTGACTGAGTGACTACACCAGAACTTATGTTACTATATGACTAATTAAGATAAATGTGGACAAAGCTGGTTTGCTGGTTTTCTCAGTCATCTATCAGTTGAGTTCAGTTTACATAGTATGTAAAGTCCCTAAATAATTAAATGAACCCCACCAGATACTGTATGTTAATATCCATATTATAGAAATATTATACAGACCCTGCAATAATAAAGTAAGTGAACTAGTGCAGCATTTTATTCCCCAGCACTTGTTGATAGTGTTTTCCAACTACTGCTTTCATTTTTCATGCAGGCCTGCTGAATACAATAACAAGTATCTTGCTGCCTTTGTGAAATATTTTAGGCATAATCAATAAGGAATTTAACATTTTAGCTTGTTATTTTTATGCACACAGAAGTGGAATTGGTTAATTAAGCCACTTAATAGAATAAGATGGCGTAGGAGACATGTTTCCTTATATTTTAAGATTATGTAAAAAAAAAAAAAAAAAAGTTGATTGAGTGTTTCTCAGATTTTTGTCAGAAGTTTTAGGTAAATATTTAAGCTGATGGATTTAAGTAGTGAGCCGAATTTTTGCATACAAAGTTCTGTTAAACTCTGATGATGTTTATAATATCAGTAGCCAAGCTGGCCCGGTACAGGGACAACCAACACAGGTCATTATTTTTAATCAGCTCCACCTTTGACAACTGGCTTTGCACATTAACACCTGTGGTCTTTCTGGCGGCGTCCCACACCATCTTGAAACTACAAGCCCCAGTTCTACTCTGCACCTAACAACAATATGTAAAGATTTGACTCCAGACACGGTGGCATGCTAATGAGCTGACATTCAAATCATATTATAAAATATTTTTGGGAACAGCGTTGTCTTATTTTAATGGTCATGCAGATGTACAGTGCTAATGTGTTGTGGGTGTTGCATTTCTGATCTGTATGTGAGATATAGTGTGTGTCTGTTTTTGCTCTTTTGTGTGTGTGTGTGTGTGTGTGTGTATAAAATAGATGCATGTGGGCCTACGTTATAGTATGTGTGTGCATTAGTGTCTATATGCTTACAAACTCAGGCGGGCATTGAGAGGGATCCTTCACAGATGGGTGTCACAGTCCCATGTGACTGCTGCTGGAATTCAAGGCTGGGTTCGTCTTGTCCCTCCGCTGTTGTGTCCGTGAGTCTACACCAGGGAGCGGGAGCTGTTCTGTGTTCTCTGTTCGTCTGTCCATCCCTCTTTTCTTACCCTATGGAGTTAAGCTCGTGTCTGGACACTAAGAAGAAATGGGGTCTGGCCTTGTGCGTGCTCCGCCTGCGCCACAGGGCCCTCCGAAACAGGTAGAGGGTCAAAAAAATAAGAAAGAATGAGAGAAATAAAGTATCGAAGGGGTGCTGGATTGACACAACTAATAGGCAAGGTTCAAGACGGGGTGTGAGTTCTTGTTTTCAATTGGTAAAGCTACGTTTCAAGACTATGGTGTGCATTTTGTCTTAACATTTTATTTAACGAGGTAGTCCTTGTTTCCTCCTCTGCAAGACTCATGAAGAGGAGTTATGTAGAGGAGAATGAGCGAGAGAAGGTGTCAAAGGGGGGCTGGATTGACAGTACTAATAGGCTAAATAATGATTTTTAAATATGCGCTGGCTAAGCACCAGGGCTATGGTAATTTTGTTTTTAGCATAATCGTTTTTTTTTTTTTTTTTTACCAGGAAGTGCAAAAATGCAAATGTTTTTGGGGTTTTGCCTCTCAGGCTACCCTTCCTTATTGGTGGAGGTTGTTGGGGTGTATGCAGCCTGAAAGGAATAACTGCAGACACTACTCAGGGCTAAAAAGTTTGCTACTACCAACTGTATTTTGTCGGGGGGAAAATGAAAGGAATCTAATTTTCTTTAACTTCATATTTCAAAGGTGCAAGATTTGTCTTGATCCGTTTATAACTAAGTCTTTGTTCGTTGTTTAGTACCAGATTAATGTATGAAAAGACAACAGTAAAGCTGCCTATTGAGTATAATGTGAAGGTGGTTTTCACATAAAATAGTTTTGGAGCATCTCAAAGGATTTGCTCTGGGAGTTTCTTTTCAGAAAGGAGTGATAACCAGTTCTACCACTCTTATGTTAATGTTTTTCAAGCATTGAAAGCTTTTCTTGTTTAGCTTTTTGTGTTGCTGTTGACACATGTGACCCAGGCCACTTACTTTTGAGTAGACCACAATCATTATAGCATCAAGGTTTAAACCCAGTCAAATCATTTGTTTATTTGCATTCCTGCAGCTGATTATGTTGAAAACAGCACACAGGCTTGGATGTGTCACACCAGAGAAGGTGTGATGATCGCTGCTATTTCTAAGACATCCTTCTTTGTTTTGATGTCGTGAGGTGAATCTCAGAAACAGATGTATCTCTGAAACACATCAAAACAGCTATTCAAATTAAACAACCTTGATTTTTGTCCTTTTGTACAGATTTTGCAGGGAATAAGCTAAAATATCAGAGGACTTTAATCCAGTGGAGACCTCTGCAAATTTGACATTCTGTGGAAATGACAGTGATTATGGACATGAATGTGGTTCTGGACACGTACATGGAAAAATGTTTATCCACATTAAAGCATGAAAACAAGCTCTCTATTTTTGCTCTTCCTTGGATTGACAGGCCTATCTTATATCTTATTGAAGTTTTATATCTTATTAAAGTTCTGAGGCACAGTATATATATATATATGAGTATAGCATATATATATATATATATATATATATATATATATATATATATATATATATATATATATATATATATATATATATATATAGAATTTAATAATGGTGACATTCTCTTTGATTGGCAGTGATTAATTGAAATGATTTAGAGCCTGCTTCAGAAAACTAATAACGTTATGTTACTTTTCAGTAGGATAATTGTTACCT
>VMKM01000021.1:882500-1014308 GCA_008360985.2 Macquaria ambigua | reverse complement strand
CAAATTATATAACAATTATAATATATATATATATATATATATATATATATATATATAATATAGCAAATTGTTAATCCAATATGTTGTAAAAAGGCACTTTAAATGTAAAATAATATACAATAAAATGTAGCAAATGATAAGCCTTTATGCAGTTTTTTAAATTTATACTTTTATTGCAATGCATTCAAGATCCAGTACATCCGCACAATATCCAATATGTTTACATGTATTTGCAATTGTTATGATTTTTGTAGTTCGTACTGCCTATATGCAATTTTGTAAACAAATTAATAAATTAATGGACAAATCTCTCTTGCTCTCTCTATCTTTTTTTCATGTGTTCTTCTCTCATTACAGCTCCCTTAATCATAGGCTAATTAAGCAGCCTTTTTTGATTAGCCTAATTGATCAGTCATGTAATGTCATTAGTGGCCGACTGCCAAAATAAGTTTCAATGCTAATGCTTTAAATTAACTTGTAAATTGATACCAAAATTGGGTTTAAAGGGGCACTCCGCCCTTTTTATGCACCAGGATCAGTTTACTGGCCATGGGAAGCACAACTCAGCTTGTGAAAACAGTTGTAGAATGTTTTCTGTGGCTCTGGAGGGAGCTTTCCAAAGTCTGTGAAAATGACCATGTGCTGTCAACAGTGTTATCTTAGCTTGGGCTTGGAAACTTCAGGTTTTGTAAAGCCTGCTTCACAAGCTGGGCACATGGAGTTCCAAAGAAGTGAGCTTTTACCAGGCATGGAGGCTCTAATGAAACATGTTGTGGAGTTGTCTAATTTTGAAATTGTAGGATCCAGTGTTTTTGACCAATACGGATTATAAATCAGGATATCTCAGCCTCTGCTGCATTGATTTAGACCATTCTTAAACTACAGTGTACCACTCCAGTGGGAACACCGTCAGTACCCATCCCATCCATCACCGCTGCTCACTTAACTGTTCAAGACAGTAGGCTATGCAAATTTATACCAGAACAAAACTAAACATACATTTTTAATTTATCATGGGGCTCCAGACACACACACACATCAGGCATATTATTCCTCTGGGCTTCCTTCTTATGACAGGCACACAGTTCGTTAGCTCGGTGCAGTCTGCATGGGTTTCCTCACCCATACAGATTATAAATCACGATATCTCAGTCTGCATTGATTTAGACCATTCTTTTTCATCAAGTCTGATAGCCTACTAAATTGTTGGACTACCCCTTTAATATTCTCATGCTTGACTAATAGATCGATATACAAATAGTTTAATCTATAATAATCATAACGAATGTTATGATTATTGTTTTTATTATTGTTAATATCATTTGTTAAGTTATAACACTCTGCATAGGCAGGTTGCACAATACTCACCCTCTACTCCACAGTGTAGATACAACATGCTCCAGTGTTTGGTGGGAAAGTGTTTGAGCCGCAGCGTCTGTCTTTTTAGCTGTCTACCGCTGTGCCAGAATAAATTCCAATTTTGCCATCAGGTTTTTTAAAACTTTACACTCACTCTCACTAATTGTGTCCATGTAAACAAGATGATAATTTGTGCTTAAAAATAATTATACGCCATGCTTATTTTTTTATTTAACGGTTGTTTTAGACGCGAATAACGGTCAGCGCGAGCCACCACAATACGCTGCTACCCCGGCAACTTGCTAGCTTAACCATGAGCTTAACGGGTTGTTAGCTGCCCAAAATACCTACCTGAAGCCCTTTGCTTTGTATGGAAACGGTCAGCACCTCTAACGGGGTGAGAGATATATTATTGGCAACACAGTAACCACTGGTTATGTGTGTCTAATGTACACTGTTACATGTTTGTAGCAAGCGGTCTTTGTTCGTTAAGTCACGCTAGTGTACTGTTTTCATTCGCGACAAGGCAGTTTACTTCTATGCTACAGCTAAGTTTACTTCAGTTCTGTTTGACCCTTCTGAACGGTCGTTATTTTATAGGTAGGTCTAGCTAACGACATGATTTTCTCATGTAGCTAGCATCTTACGCAACAGTGTACTCTTGAGTTTCTTTGTTTTTAAGACGTCTGTGTTGTGGTTTAGATAGTAACTTAGAGTAACTACGTGGCACTGACTGGCACATCTCCGTGTTTGCTTTCTGCCACTGTAGGTTCATGTTACGTCGCGCCGGCTATAATGAGGACCGTTATTGTGCTGTCACTGCTGCTGCTGAACATACACCATGCCATATCAGCACCCAAAGGTGTCACTGCCAGTCTAAAAGCAAAGTGGGCCATGACGCCTTTCCTCCTGGAGACAAGGTACTCATCATTGGACATTCACAACAAATCTGCAATAAACAGGGCCTTAGCCAGGATTTTCATGTTGAGTCCAAGTCCCCCACATGTCCCCCTGCCTCCTCAAGAAATGAACTTGCCACTAAACAGAAATTCTTTAAATTTGTTTAATTACTAGTTTTGTTTCCATATGTTGTTTATTTAGTCAAATGCTTAGTTATATTTTCTGTAAATGTATGCAGGTCTTTTTCAAAGCCCTCTGACACTGACACACTGCCAGGATACTGAATCCTTTCTCTCTTTTTGTGTTTAAAAGTAGTCTAATCTAAATATATTGAGTTAAAAAAATTCTGGAGTTGGCCTATAAAACAGCCACCATGTGTATGTTTTTAATTGCAGAATGTAAACTCTCCCCAGGTTGTTCAAACATTCAAATTCGCACAAGAAAAAAAGAGAACATGACCATATTATCCATTTTTTCTTGTTAGTTGTCTCATATTGTAGTGGCTTAGAACAACTCAAACCCGAAATTGTATATCCATTGGGGAAAAATGTTTCTTAAATTGACGTTTGTCAGTCAAAATGACTTCCATCCCAAAAGACATGACAGTTCTGTAAATAATTTCCCTTTAGTGGATCATAACTTTAGTATTCATACATAATGGACTTAAATAGTAGCATATGATAACATATGATGTGTGTGAAAATATTGAGATTGTTATCAAAACCTACTGCATTCCTGTAAGGCCTGTGTAATGCTGTGTGATACTTAACAGCGGACATTATGGAACCAAGACTGGAGACAAGTTGGGCACAATTATTACCAGAAAATATAAAATGATTATGTGGTCTGCAACTCTAACCACTGGGCAATCAGTAAATGGTTATTTAGGTACATACTGTGGTTACTGACTAATGCTGACTTATACTTTCATTTTCTCTTGTGCAGCGAGTTTATTGGAGAAGATGGGAATGAGAAATTCTGGCAGTTTGTTGACACTGTGAAAGAGCTTACTGTATACAAGCAAGGAGGTACGTTGTTTGAAACCAAGCCATTGCTTAGATTCTAGAGATTGCTGTATTAAAATAGATGGTGTGTTTCTCTTCTAAAAAGCCTCATTATTACTAATGTGTCTCACAGAGTCTGTGCGCTCGTACTACAACTTGATCATTAAGAAGGCTGGCCAGTTCCTCACAGATCTTCAAGTTAATCTCCTCAAATTTGCTCTGTCTCTACGGTCATACTCACCAGCTGTTCATGCATCCCAGCAGGTAGGTTGTGATTTAAAATAGTATGAATCTAACTATTGTAAAATCTTCTCAAAAGCAGCTTGGGAATATTACAAGAGAGCCAGGTCCATTTCTTGTCTTGAGGTGGTTACATTGTCTGTTTACTCTAATCTTGACCCAGGGTGCTCTGCAGGCCTTGCTTACAGTTTTTTCCTCTATTGCTTTGGCACAATTCCTGAATATAAAGAAAGGCAGACATCAGAGAGGAGCAACATCTTACTTATGCCACAAGAAGAGTCATGATGGTTTGGTAAGGGAAAGGTGGACAGAGAGGACAGGGAAGCAAAAGCTGCAATGAATGCTCCAGTCAACAAACATGATATGTGAGGTAGGTGAAATGCTATGGCAAGATAGACAGTAGAGTTTGGGTGGACAGTATGGTTGCAGAGGGGATTTAAATGTTTTCTTTCTACAATGTTTCCTAATTTATGTGAATTTGTTGTGTTGAGATTTTTGTCTTTACTGCTTTTGGATTTTACATTTTATATGACTGTTAAGTGCACACTGTAATTAGGGGAATACATGAAATGTATATGCTAAGAGACCTGTGAGACATTTTTTTTATTGAAACTGGTGTTTATATAACATGAGCTTTAGATACTACTCAGTTGGCTGTAGGCTAAATTTGACTTTAATACTAGGTGACTCTGTGTACACAATTCCTCAGCCTTTAGATTGCCATGGTTTCAGCAATGATGAGGAGAAATTTCATTTTGGTGACAGTGATGCACTGGTTGATGAATTTCTCTAATTTAAAAATGTGTTAAACATTTGAGTGAGTAATGGCCTTTTGCAGGTGAAATGAAGTGTAGTGCTGCACAGTGTAAATTGCTGTGGTGATTGCTGGAGAATATTGAGAATAAATCAATCATGTAACTGATTTAACTATGATTAACTTAGGCCCATGTTTACAGACTTACCATTTTGTATTTGGCTTTTAGCCATAATAACGTGTTTTAATGTGAGTAACCCTTTTGGGGACAGATCACCAGATCCTGGCAGTGTTAGCGTCATGTTTTAGCCAGTGTGTTACAGAACATTCCTCTCCCTCCTGCTCTCAACAGATAGCCAGTGATGAGCCTCCGCCTGAGGCTTGCCCTGCCTTTGTCTCCATCCATGGTCAACATAGCTGCAGTACCAAGGACATCAAGAAGCTCCTGAAGGCAGCTGCTGGCAGGTAACACAATGGCACGGTCTTCCCCTCTGTGGATAAACTCAGTCCGCGTAGAGCAGAACAAGATGAAAAGTTGACACAATTATTTTGTTATTGAAATTGTATTCTTTGATGCTTTCACTGACTGCATTTTGCCTGTGATGAACGTAGGAATGTTGTTGATACAAATAATTTTATTTCTGAAATGTCTTCTTTAACAACATTTCCAAACGTTTGTAGGTCAAAACCGTATTTATACAAGAATGATCACACATATCCAGGGGTCAATAAAACAGATGCGCCCGTTGTGATCCTCTATGCTGAGATTGGAACCAAGAAGTTCACCTCTTTTCATAAGGTGCTGTCAGAGAAGGCTAAAGAGGGCACACTTGTATATGTGCTGCGGCATTTTGTAGCGGTGAGTAGCAATGCATTTGCAGCAATTTTAAACTGTTAAACTGTAACTTTTGCACAGAAGCGCTCTGAGGCTTGTGTTATTGCATTTTTCTTATTGTTAACAAATCTCATGAAAAGATCAAAACCAACAATGAATTTATCCTGCTGACAAGTACTGCCTGTGCAGCCAAAGCCTAATACAGCTTATTACTCTGTGCAATAGATCATTGTTTCATCTTTACTAGATGATGGCACTAATGCAGTGGTACAACAGTGATCATATTATTTTTTTAGTGCTAAAGCAGGCATCATCAAAATGATGGACTGAACAGATTGAATTACTGACCAATGTTCAAGAGAAAAAAATTAACAGATTTCTCAAAATCTAACTGAAAACTCAAAAACGAACTGAGATACTGATGCCTTTGATGCCTTTAAAGCGTGTGTTGAAGAAAAAGCAGAGTGTGGGTGTGAAAGTCTTCTGATTGTGCCTGTGAAAGACTGAGGCAGTACTTTGATTCTGGGTGACATTAGTGTCAAGGTTGAATGTCAGTGAATCTGCTGCTGTACGTGGCGGTCCATGTGCTTCTTGTTCCCACTGGTAACGTGTTATAGATTATAACTTTCACTGACTGTAGTATTGAAAAAACCCTTCTGGTAAACGGGGAACTTATACATCACAGTTGGGCGATCATATATAGACATACAATACTTGGCCAAAAGAATGTGGACGCCTGAGCATTACAGTCATATTTAATGCGCTGGCCACTGATGTTGGCTGATAATGTCTGATTTGCTAATGGAATGCTGACTCAACCAAAAGCTGTTTGATGGAGTTCAGGTCAGGGCTCTGTGCAAGTCTGTCAAGCATTAACATTTTTCTTAATTTTAAGGAGCCTAGCCTAAACAATGAAAAGCAAGCCCAGGCCATTATTCCTTTCCACCAAGCTGTACAGTTGGTACAGTTGTCCAGACCAACACTTTTCCTTTGCTCCAATGGTGTTGTGCTTTCGACTGCTCCAGCCGACTCTTGGCATTGCACATGGTGATGTTAGGCCATGGAGAACCCATGTCATGAAGTCCCCAAAAATCATGTGCTGACGTTGTTTTGAACTTGGTAGTGACTGCTGCAAGTTGCAAACATTCAGTCTACTGCATTGCGGTTAAGCTGTTGAGCTGTTGCTCCTAGGTGTTTCCGCTTCACAATAACAGCACTTGCAGCGTTCCAGGGCAAATCTAGCAGGCCAGCATGGCAGTATCTGAACTCTTCCCACTCCAGTGTTTGTCAATAAAGACTGACAATAAGAACGTCTGTATGCTTGATTGTATTTGCCTGCTAGCAATGGGTGTGGCTAAAGCAGCTGCACCCACTAATTAGAGGGTGTCCACATCATTTTGGCCATATAGTGTATATACTGTAGGTATAGGCAGAAACCATGGGATGGATCTGCAGTCTTGATGGTAATTATCACAGTACTTTTGACAGTAGATTCAAGCCATTACTCTGCCTCTCACTGCTTGCAGGATCCAAAGCCTCAAAAGATGCTTTTGTCTGGGTATGGAGTGGAGTTAGCTATCAAAAGCACAGAATACAAAGCTGTGGATGACACCAAAGTAAAAGGTCAGTTGGTGACTTATCAAAGATTCTGTGCTGGATCTCGCTGTGTCCAAGGCAATAAAACACAAATGTTTTTCTTTGTAGATTCAAAGACAGTTATAAATGCAGAGGATGATAATAATGATGAAGTCCAAGGATTCCTTTTTGGACCATTAAAGTAAGTAGCTTAACTCTAACATGTTTATTGCAATAAAGATTTTTTTAATCTCTTGTATTTTTTGTTCTAGCTGCTTGGCACCTTGTGCTCTGTGTGACTTGATAAAGAGATAATAAGAAATCCTTGTACTGTATTTGTATTTTTCCTCTTTTTCTTTTACCTCTCTTAAGGAAATCTCACCCTGAACTCCAGGAGCAACTCGTTGAGCTTCGCAAACATCTCCTGGAGAGTACAAATGACATGGTTCCTCTCAAAGTGTGGGAAATGCAAGGTATCGATTTTTTATTTCAGTTGTTTAATGATTGTAAGAAAAAAAATGTGATCAATACAGTTGAAATGTATAATTACTGCAATGTGGAATTATGTTGTTTTAGCTTTGGAGTTATTGTATATTGAACCATTTGTGGCTGGATATGCTTTTATTTGTACGGTTGTCTTTGACACAGCCAGTGTGTCGTAGCACATTTAATGTAATCTCCTTTGATTGCTTTGCATGAATTTAATTTGTCTAGACATAATGTGCATGCGTAGATGTGTAAGTGTTGATGATGTCATTATTTGATCTCCACAGATCTTAGTTTCCAGGCAGCTGCCAGAATCATGTCCGTGCCAAAGTTTGATTCTTTGAAGCTCATGCGAGACCTCAGTCAGAACTTTCCAAGCAAAGCCAGGTAAGAAGATTCATCTTATTTTCTCTTTCTGGCTGACTGGTTCACACATCTTTTTGAGCCCTACTCTGTGTTACAATGTGTGAATCCAGGCACAACAAATGCTGTTAAGTGCACATGAAATATGTCTTTTATAAACCAATTTTGTTTGAGCATTATCCACAATAAATACACCTTTAATACAGAGATGTAATCAGCTTTTTGATGTTTATTTGGGCTCAGGCAGCTTGTAATAACACCAAAAAGTGCTGAGTAAGAGTCGGGTGTTTACAGGGGATTGACTGAAAACGTACCATCTTGAGGGCCCGCAGGTTTTTGGAGATTAAAACTGGCATTTTACTGCCGGCTGGGGATGTGGTAAAAGCTGATGGTGACTGTACATGTTTTACTGTTCCCACAGATCACTGACAAGAGTGGCCGTAAAGCAGGAAATGAGAAAAGAAATTGAGGAGAACCAAAAGGTGCGATATCATAAGCAGCATTCCCACATGATAGTGCAGGAGGTTTTCTTTGATAACATCCTTAGCCATTGCACAAGTTTTTTAGAGAACGCGTTTCTGATCTGTATCTGAAATACATTCTTTCTTTTCTCCTAGTCTCTGTGCACACTTTGTCTCTTCTACTTACTGCTGTAGTCTCTGTGTGCATCTTTTCTTGTCAAAAGATCAGACATTAAAGGTAGAATCGCTCATTTAGGGGTTCTGGCATTCGACTAACACTTTGAGCTTGTTCTTTCAGCGTCTCAGTGAGACCATTGGTGTTCACCCGGGAGACGGGGAGCTCTTCATCAACGGATTGCACATTGATCTGGACATTCACAACCCTTTCAGGTAGGAACCCAGCAGGAGGGCAGCAGTGGCAGTGCCTGTGCCCTCCCCAGGAAGCTTCAGACCTATGCATTGGCTCAGTAATCCTGTTGCAACAAGATCAGAGTTTGCTGCAACACAAGCCACTGCCGCACAGCTAATATGTATAAAAACCTAACCTGTGATTTTGTATTTACAGCATTTTGGACATCCTCAGGGGAGAGGCCAGGGTCTTGGAGGGGCTTCATAACCTAGGCATAAAAGGAGAACATCAGGGCAAGCTGCTTAGGTTACCTGTGAATGCTGTGGATGACAGCTATGCCTTAGATATCAGGCATCCAGCTATAATGGTGAGTCCTGTCCAAAAGCATTATTCTTTTGGCCCAGACACTGCAGGCGTTTTTTTCTTCTTTGTGTACTTGCACCAGGGTGTGAATTAGTGGATCACTCATCAGGCTATTGCAACAGTCTCGAGCCTGCCAGAAACTGCAGTTATTAATTGGGAAGTTAGCCAATAAAAGCTATCAAATTAAAAACTTGCAAGTTTTCATTTTGGCCCCTCTGGCCATTTTAATATTCTAAGTACTAAAAAAAATGCAACATAAATGAGGATTTTAAGCCTTTCTGCATTCAGTCAAGAGGTCTGTCATTTCAGCTTGCATCTCATCTTCTAGAGACAGAGAGTATGTGCAGTATGTGTGTCTGAGAGAGACACGCAGAGGAAGAGACAGAGAGTGTAAGAGAGATAATGATTATATGCTAGCCAGGCAAACGTTTGCACTGTGGGGAGGCTTGTGCTGTAAGTTATGGAGAGAAAGACCACTGTTAGTGCCAGATTGGTGATTGATGAAGGATCCTTTTGCAGCTATGATTCTGGCCATTTATCATAAAAAGCCATAGCTCATAGCTTTCTCTGGTGGTGGGTAGTAGAGCTTTGTAACAAGTGCACATGTTAAATGTTGTACTCCAATATATCTGTTCATTTATGTGCCATGCAACAGCTTTATTTACATGTATGCCATTGCCTGCCTTTATTGAGCAAGTAGGTTACTCTAATTAAAGCACATTCAAGGTGAATCTATGCACCTTTTACACCTTGTGATTAAATCTTGCAGGTATAAAGCAGTTAACAGGAAAGAAACTTTAAAAAGTTACCTAATGTAACACTGTGCAGTATCTTGGTTCTCTTGACAAATAACAGGAACCGCTTATCACCACACTGAATCATTAATGTCAAGTACAGGCTGTAGGTGCTGTTGGAAAGGCAGTCACGCCCAGAGATTCAGTGATGCCAGCATTGGATAACATTTGTGAATGAAAGTTTGGAGTTGGAGTTGTGGAAGAGGTTGCTGGTGGAGGTTACAGATGCAGTGGAAAGTAAAATGAAAGCAAAAGAGTAAGGTGTTTATAGGCCCCTCTAAGACATTTGACATCAGAGTAAGCCATGTATTGTAACTGGGTGTCTCAAGTTCTTTGTTATTCACACGCTTGACCAAAAACCAACATGGTTATAAATGTAAACAAAACCCTCAGATAAAGCAAAAGCCAATATTTGGATTTCTTTGATAGATACCATGTCTTAACCATTGAAGAAATGTAGTCAAACATAGAAAACACCACTCTACCAGTCAGAATTGTCCTTGAGTGAGGTACTTAATCTCTACCTGTCCAGGGTTGCTGTTCGGTTGCTTGTACTCAACTCATGAATATCATAATTTTCACACAATCCTTCTTTTTGTCATGCACTTTCCAGTGGTTAAATGACATAGAGAATGACCCAGCGTACCGCAGCTGGCCAACAGGTGTACAGGAGCTCCTCAGAGCCACCTTTCCTGGAGTCATCCGGCAGATCCGACGCAATTTCTTCAACCTGGTGAGTCCCCTGAAGGCCAGAAATGCTGAGGGGTAGAGGTGGCTATGAAACTCTTCCCTGCTAGACCCAGATGAAATAGTTTTTGCCATCATAACATTTCAGTCAGTACAGTCAGACACACTCTCACAAAAGAGAATACTGAGTACATTTTGAATAATTAACATTGCATCTGATTATCAGAACTGGGTGTATTGTTGTATCTGCTAAACTCTAATTCATCTATGATCCAAGTCGGATAATGAGTATTTGTTAATGTATAATGATTCACATTTGATGAGGATTCCTTTGTTGTTAGGTGCTGTTCCTAGATCCAGTACGGAAAGAAAGTGTTGAGCTGGTGAAACTAGCAGAGCTTTTCTACAAGCACAAGATCCCCCTGAGGTTGGTGCCAATATTTCTCCCACCTCCACAGCTGTTTATATGGTCCACTCTTGGCATTTATAATCTTAACCAGGTAGTTATTCTAATTTCACCTGCAAATTGAATACTTGTTTTTGCCCCCTTTTTATAGAATTGGATTTGTGTTTGTTGTCAACACCAAAGATGAGATTGATGGCTTCTCAGATGCAGGGGTTGGATTTTACCGACTGCTGAATTACATTGCAGACGAGTATGATTTATCCCAGGCTCTCATGTCCATGCTCTCAGTAAGTATGTCACATATATAAATCTCTGTTGTTTCGGCAAGTACTTCTTGAAGAATAACTAAAGCACCCTCCTTGCCGAGTCATATCTCTTCGTGCCTCAGAAGTCAATGGTTTTATTGTGCCTTGTGTTATCCCAGGGTTTTAGACATTATTGGACAAGATGAATCGGTGGGATTTTGCTTCTGGTATCAGCTCTGTCAAATAGAGTTGGAAATTATTGACAGTCGCAGGGATCTGAAGACAGTGACGGTCAAATCTGATCTGATTTGCCACTCTCTTGCAGTTGTACAGCCAAGTAGATGTAGGGGGGACGCTGTCTGTTGATACAATCTCTGCCTACCTGAAGAAAAAATTCCCTAAAGCCAATGCTGAAAGGATTCTCGGTGTAGAATCAGAGTATGATGACAAAAGAAAGGTAAGGACATGAAATAGCTCTCTCTTGGTGTCTTTCTGTTTATTAGAAGTAAGAATAACTACTTAGGAGCATCTGAGGATTCAGTCCCTGTTTTGTGCACTCCAGGATGGTGCCCTCTTCTACAAAAAGAGTGGCCTGGGTGCCCTACCTCTGGCTTTATTTAATGGAGTCCCTCTGAGCCCAGATGAGATGGACCCAGACGAGCTGGAAACCATCATCCTGCAGCACATAATGGACACCACCACCGCCTTCCAGAGAGCTGTCTTTATGGTATGACATGTCTGTACAGAAAATGATTCACTCTTCTTATTCAACCTACCAAACCTGCCTCTTTTTTTGGTGCTAGGAGTAGAACATTTGGATTAATATACATGAGTTAATTGAAGTGAACAAACACTGGAAAATTCAACTCATCCATGCTTATAGTATGCATACAAATAATATTTCACATACTAGCCCGGGGTTACTATATGCTTGACATTAGATAGAGGTTAACATTGATGTTCTTTGATAATTAAAGCAAAGAAACATATGAAACACATGACGTTTAAATTAAATTTGAATTAAATTATCTTTGTGTGAAAACTGGTTAATTGCAGGATTAGAGTATAGGATATACTGTATATATTAAAACTGAGCTAATACTGTGTGTTTAACATAATGTGGTAAATCATTAAAAGCATATTAACTAATAGATCAGTAGCCAGCATCTTTTTTTGCTAGATAGCAGGACATTGCAGTTTTACAGTTTACAGCGTATAAATACTCCTCCCTGGCCCTCCACGTTATTGAATTTACAGACATGTTTACACTTCACTGCATGTTAGCTGTTTAGAAATAGGGCATACACAAGATCCAGTAGCTCCTTATGGATTGATGTCCTCAGTGAGGTCACTCTCATCCGTCTTGTCCTATGCCTACAGGGTCAGTTGACTGAGCGCTCAGATGTGGTGGATTATCTAATGGAGCAGGCCAATGTGGTTCCCAGGATGAACCCTCTTATTCTGAGCACTGACCGACAGTACCTCGACTTCACTGCCACCCCAGGTGACCTGTGCTACTCATCTTAAACTATCCATTATTGATTCACTGTCTATATATTCTTTTTTTACTTTTTCTTTCTTGCTTTGCAGTTGTAGATGATTGGGAGGACACAACTATGTTTTCATACTTGGACTCCAGAGACAAAACAGCTGTGATGGCTAAGAGAATGAAGTACTTAACAAATAGTGGTAAGATAGCTAAGATAAGCTAATTATTTTATTCCTTGGTGTCCTAATTAACACAATTTCAGATGAATACACACCATTTCATTTTCAGTTACACAATGACTTGCAACAATATAAATCAAGCCTCTGCATCTTGTCATCTAAGCGGGAAGAACCATTTTGCATTTACTTGTTGAAAATCTTTAAAATGAGTGGTATCAAAACAAAAATGAATCCTACACTCTTTACTGATCTAAGAAAGTGTGAAATTGACCTTTGTTGAAGCAGACAGGCTGCGCCTCCAGCAAGATAATTGCTGGGTCTGCTGACTGGCTTTCGGCCAACAGTCTAAATGGTCGTCAGAGCTGCATTTCACTGCTCAGGCCCGGAGTGTAGCTGTCACAGCGAGGCTGATTGCCGTCCACCTAGTGGTGGGAATTACGGCTCTTTGAAGGGAGCCGGATCTTATGTCACTTTTTATTTTATTTATAAAGCACATTTGAACACACTTACACACACCTTTCCGAGATCATTAACATTAGGTCTTTCTTTCTTTTAGGGGTGGGGGTTACTAGGTTTATAGGTTTAAGATTTGGATCAGATTCAAACTTGGACATCCCACCAATATAATTTCATTTTGCATGTGTGGAGTAGGTTTAGCAGCACTAAATGACTCGTATTGCCAGACCTAATGTCAATGATCTGCATTGTAAACATTACACAAGGTGACGCCATATCCCTCTGCTTTGTCAGTGAATTTACTACTTTGAATTTACCCTCTGTATGAAATGTGTTGTGTAAATAAAGTTGCCTTTCTTTGAATGCAATTCATGCAACACTGTGAAAGGCTTGTTCTCACTGACTGTAAAGAGGAAAGGATTTAGGGCAGGCAGTGAAATTTGGGCACAACCAACAGCTCTCACCAAGTACTACTCGGTTCCCCTTGTTCGTATCAAAGAGCCGTTGAAAAGAATCAGATCGTTCGCGAATGTAACATCACTACATCCTCCCTCTGTGGACCAGCTGACCGATTGACTGACTGGAGGGCGTATAACTATGACAAGTGGCATAATTCTCCACTAATATACTGAGCCCTCTGCCAGTCTCTCTCACCTCTCGCACACAAACTGAACATTCACTGTAATCACTGTACCTCATTTTCCTTCTGACTTCTCATCTGATTGTCAGTATATAAGCATAAGCTAACCCATTTAAAGGATTAGCAGCTCTTGCTAAATGCCATGTAAGCATTAAGGTTGACATTGAGATACATTTGCCCTACACTGGTACTTTCATTATATATCAGTTTATCATACAAACGCCAGGAAGCTGCAGCGGATGACAGGGCGGACTGGTTTGAAATGTCATGTGAAATGTACCATATGTATTTAAAGTACTGTAAAGTTATTGCACTTTTACCTTAGATGAGGATGGGATGAGTGCTGTGACCATGTGGATAGCCGGAGATTTTGAGAAGGTCTCAGGAAGAAAACTGTTGCTCAGTGCTCTGAAACATGTGGTGAGTATCATCCATTCTTTCAACCTGTCATTTAGTTTCTATAAGAGCACACTTTGGAAGGCATGATCTGCAAATTGACATATATGTCATGTGTTTGTGTGCGTTGTTGTTTATTATGCGTTAAAAACATAAATTCTGATCTTATTGTAGTGAAAGTAATTTGAGAATCTCAGGCAGGCCCTTATGACCTAAAACTAAGTAAATTTAGTCTGAAAATGATTTTTGTGCTCTCACAAAAATCATAAATACAAGCAATTTTGTCATGAAAAAAAGTTTTCTTGCTGGTAGAATAAGCAGAATAGGAGAACGCTTTACTCTTGCTTTTAAGCAATCAACACTCTCTCCTCGCAGTGCTCTCCCTCAGTGACACCTGCGGTCTGTGGAAATATGAGAATGTGTGATCTTTGTGTGAATTTATATCACTGCTCTGTTTGTGTGTGTGTGCAAGCAGAAGGCCAGCCCAGGAGTGCGTGTGGGGGTGATAGATAACCCCAGCGGAAAGCCCAGCGAAGAGAACACTGTGCTGTACAGGGCTATCTGGGCCTCTCTCCTCACCCAGAAGAATAAGGCTGCAGCAGAGTTTGTGCAAAAACTCCTGAAAGAGGAGAGCAGCCAGCTCCTCCAACAGGGGACCAAGATGAAGGACTTACTGATGCAGGTAAAAGGAGGATTTAAGTAATACAGTTACTCTGCTTTTTGTCAGTTTAGAGATAATCAGTCATCAGTTCAATTTCTTTATATTTCAAGCTAATGGAAGCCTTTTAGATTCTATATTTTTTGCAATTACATCAAAGTAGAAGTGTTTGTCCTGAGTTTTAAGCACAGCTTTGCAATATATTGATTTGCTGATTATATTGTGATATGAGACTAGATGAGGTCTTGAATTGTCATTATTGTTATATGACATAAATGTGTGCTAATATGTCTGTCCTAAAAGCTGCATTACAGTACTTTGATACCGACCAAAATGTATCCGTAGCACAGAGTATTAAAAATGGTCGAGAACCGAAAGCTGGCATTAAATTTCTGGTCAGATTCATAGTCTGGTTTTCTTATTATTTGATCAGATAGTTGTAAGTAGTAGGATATGTGGGAATCTCCTACCTACCGCCACAATTTGCTGGAGTGTGTCAACACAAGCAGTAAACATAGACATTTTCTGATGCCAGCAGTCAAGGCTTGATTAGAAAATTTTAGTTTATTATCTGCTATGTCAAACACATGAATGCCTGTGAGCTGAGGTGGGGAAATCCCATTTCTTGTTTCTTCTGACATGTCAGGAAAGTGACAGACCCATGGCCAGTAAAGTAGACGAGGAAGCATAGGAACAATGCAAAAGTGCCATTTGTGTGATGCAAAACATATCAAATTGCCAAGTGAGATGCCGTCACAGTTATTTATAGATATTAGAGGTGGGCAATAGGGATAAAATCTTCTGTCATGGTGTATATGTAATTGTATATTACGATATTGATATATATTGTGGTACAGTCAATTTTCTGGAAATTCAGTTGATAAACCATTTAGACATAAAATAACTAGATGGAAATGTCTGTTTTAGGCTGAACCAGTGTAAGAAGTACAGTACCTGAGGTACTTCATCACATTGATGCAAAATCCTATAAATCCAATACTGCCATAAAACAGTCCTGCTCACTGATTTGCAACACTGCCTGCCTTGGACTGATACATCCACGGATATTAAAGGGATAGCTACCTAAATATAAACAGTATGGCAAAACTCTAACAGCGGATACATTTATATTGTCTTATGGTATATAGCGGCATGTCATCCAACCCTAAAAGATATGCAGGACTACAGTGTGAGTGTTACTGTGCTAAAGTAAGTAATTCATTTTTTGGGGTTTAATTACTAGATTTTAGGTCGGTCCCCTTGATTGTGTCAGTGAAAGGTGTATCTGTGAAATGTATCTCTGCTAAATGGGAGGAATGTTATTCAACACTGATATAAGTGAGAATGTTTTAGGCAGAATTGATGAGCATGACAGCGAAAACGAGGAAAACAAAGGTTGGATATAACCACTTGCAGAGATTTGTCAGCCACTGCTTTCTTGATTCAAGTGCACAGTCAGGTAGAAATGGTGATTGATGAGCCAATCTTCTCATTCCTCTCCTGAACATCAGCTAACAGAATACATTTAGAGCACGCATGATGCTCCACAGCCTGTGGATGCCAAGGCAAGCAGCCTACTCACTGTCAGTTCCACTTGATCTGTCACAGGGGCCAGCACAAGGCGAGCGTGCTGGTGGATACCTGGTCTCCAGGACCTGGATAGCCTAGCTCCTGCTCACCGTTCATGGTTGTGTGAGCCTCATGTGTTTAACCAAGCCTGACCATCACTCTGCTACTGTAAGCAGTCCGCAGCCACTAGTGTTCTCTATGCTGTAGTGTGCAGTATCCACCCACACAGCATTACACATAAGAAAACAGATTCTCAGGCAGTAATCAACAGATCAGCTGACAGGAGAGCTCCCATCTCTCCCATCAGGAATAAGTCATACAGCACAGGTTACATTTGGGACCAACCATAACAAACTGCCCTTCAATTATACCAGCCTTAAACAATGGGGAGAGAATGGGCTGGAAATAGCAATGGAAAGATAGGTAGGAGGTGGCTGTGTGAGTTGAGACCCAGAGTCAAGGGATATGAGTTTATTATTGGCTGCCAGACAGACTTGCTGACTGGATTGTGCTGACATTATTGGTATTTCACCTGTTCTCCTGAGGAGAGATGTTGGAGAAACTAATAACCTGACTCCACAAACCCTCCACACTCCCACACCTAATTTGTTATAGACAAAAATGGCAGAGGCTTAATTAAGAGTTAGTGTTATATTAATTACAAATTGATTAATCTAATTTTCACACGTGTGCATTTCTTACAGCTCGGCCCTCTGGCTGAAATATTTTATGTTTGAAAGCTGCAGTAATTGTGCTGATGCAAGGCATCAATGATATTGTGAATATTTTTTGTTTTTACCTCACATACATCATTCATTACGCCAATGCATCACTCAGATTTTGTTTTGGACAGGCTGTGAAGGGAGAAAGGTCCTTGAGCTAGGCTATTGGATCATCACAAATTCTTCAGAAATGTGTGAGCCAACAAAGCAATCAATTTATCTAACGTCCTAAACAAACTTTTGCTATTCTACTCCAGGGCATGGACGAAGATGCCTTTGAGAAAAAGTTCAACACACTGGAAGTGGATTTTATCCGAAGTCAGCAGCTGTTTTGTAGAGAGGTCTTGAAACTGAGTCCTGGACAGCGGGCAGTGATCAGCAACGGCAGGGTGAGTAGACTTCAGTTTAATTAGCATCTTCTCAGTTACATCAGAATTTCTTCATAAAAATTGAATAGACCATATCATGTTGTCAGAAAGGTAAAGCATTGGTTAAATGTTGTTGCTATTGTTTGGTACAGTGGAGTAGGATCCTCTAAGCTGCTGCACTTTGGAAGATTTTCCCTCTTATGTTTTCAGAGTGCTTCCTTAGAACTGTCAAATCAGCATGACTGTTTCTCAAAGGTCACAGGTGGCACAAACTGCTCTGTATGTGCGTGTGTGTTTGTGAGTGTCTGTACGTGCTGAGTGTATGTGTGTACAGAGCTGATGACTGATGTCTCAGTAGCAGTGATGCTGACAGCCACGGATGAAGAGGCCAGCCTCTGAGATGGCAGTAACAATTAATATCATTTTACATTCCTCTGCTGCAGTGGCAGGACTCTACTCCCAAAATAGAAAGAAGGAAAACACAGGCGCTGTCACTGAATGCCTTTAAGTGGATAAAGCACTGTGTTACAAGCACATTACATTTAACACCCTCTTGGCAAGTAGTAAATAATACATGCTGAGATAAGAATTGGAAAAGTCGTGTTCTGACTGCATTATTTTCCTCATGTTAGATCCTTGGTCCGTTTGAAGAGCAGGAAGAATTCACTGTGGAGGATTTCCACTTGCTGGAGAAGATTACTCTGAGCGGTTCTGCAGAGAAAGTCAAAGCCAAAGTTAAACAGATGGGAATGAAGCCAAAGCAGTATGTTTGTATTTTCCTGCCTTGTTATGTGAGAAAAAAAATTATCTTCCTTCTTTCTTTAATCGTCTGTGATAAACATTTGAGCATGACATCATTAGAGGATAACGGCAATATTTGTTATAATGTGAAATACCTTTTACTTTTTAACATTTGTCTCTTTGTGTCACTTTGGTGTTGAGTTTGTCTTAAAGGTTCTATAAACAAACAGTCCTCTTATTTTCCCCGTAATTTCAAAAATCTTGAACATGTGTGCTATATCAAGTGTTCTGTTATGAAGAAAATATCAGTATCTGTGTTTGAAGGTACAGCACCATACCTGATTTATGAAGCTACCTTGTTAAGAGTTGACATCACATTATGTGAGCCCCGTTTGACAGCTCTCCTAACGCGTAGCATTAATAAATGATGGACTGACCCTGCTACACCTCTTTCCCCTTAGCGCAAGTGACTTAGTCATGAAAGTTGATGCCCTCCTAACTGCAGCCCCCAAGGGAGAGGTCAGGAGGGACATCCACTTTATCAAAGACAGCCACAGGTGGGCAACGTTTTTTTTCTCTGTTTACTGTCCTATCGGCTCTGCAGTCTCACAGGAAAGTGTTTACTCTCCTTTTGTTATAATGGATCTGAAAATCACTACACCATCATTTCAAGCAGTCCAGGAAGGCAAATCTTTTGATTTGCAGTTCTGCTGAATAAGGGTTGTATAACCTTTTGTTGCTGAATCTGCTTTGGTGTGCTGTTCTCCTCCTCAGTGTGCTCCGTCTCTCCCCACGTGAAAAAGAGGTGTTCTATGATGTTGTTGCCATTGTCGACCCCCTCACTAGGCAGGCGCAGAAGATGTCCCCTCTACTGATTGTAAGCTGTATTCTTCTCTCGTATTGATTCCTAATTCAACAAGGACACTTTAGAAATCACTTTCACCGAAAGGAATGGTACAGAAACATAAAGCTTGCAAAGGTGCAAAAGTTCAGATAGAAATCTTCTTTTTTTTTTTTTTTTTCTGTCCTCACATGATGCTATGATCAGATGTTTCATGGTTATATTTTGTTTCTGTTGAAAGATACTGAACCTTCCAACACCTTAAAAGCATTTATTGAGTCAGTAAAATTTATCAGAAAGTCCTTACTTTATACTTATGCATTCTTTGTGAGCTAAAACAAGTATGCTTATTTATTATTTGAACAGATATAGTTATTTAGAAACAGTTTCCTTAGTGGGCTTAGTTTCACTGAATCCCATTAGCTGTCTGCTGCATCTTGCTGGAGGCTTGCTGTGGTGAAGAATTTGGCTTGGGTGAGTATAAAAATATGACTCACCATGCCTTTACAGACAGCCAGTCAGACAGCAACCTTCAGTAGCTGCTGTTTGCAGTGTACACTTTTCAGTAGGGTACTGCGGTATGCAGGAGAAATTATGATGCCAGCATATCAGCATCACAGCTGGCTTTAAGGAAGGCAGCTCAATACGCTCATAACAACTGGCTCATTATTTTTTGACCACTGTTATATCATGATAGATGTTATGTAAGGATATGTGTAATGGGTGAAGAGTAATAGGCAGTGAAACTAGAAGCTACCTTCAGTCCTTTTGTTTAGCGAAAGGCTCGTGTGTGTGTCTTGTACCTCTCTGCTGGGTTGGGCTCTACTTTGCTCCTCATTTCTAACTGGGCCTCTTCTTCTGTGACTCCTGCAGGTGCTCAGTCAAGTGGTCAATGTGAGACTGCAGGTGTTTATGAATTGCAGGGCCAAGTTGTCCGAGATGCCCCTCAAGAGGTAAGCTCTCGCTCCACCAGTAATTAAATTTTCCTGTTTGGCTTGTTTGTGTGTCCTCTGACCGCTGCAGACTTAGCATCTCTGTCTCGCTCTTTGCCTTTGTAAGATTATACTGCACAGATGCAATCTGCTTAATAACACCACCTTATTGCTTTGGGCCTCCCCATGCATCTCTGGGCAAATTGCTTCCAGCTTGCACTGTTGCGGTTCAAGCCATGCAGTAAAAACAACAAAATAATAATTAAAAAAACAACAACAAATGAAATGTTGAAATTGTCCATTAACATTTACACCACTGACTGAATGTTAGTCATCATGTAATTTAGGGTGTATTCTTTTTTTAATTTGTTCCATAATGGGTTGAGTCGTTTGTAGTGGTAGTATACTGAAATAGCTCAAATGTTGTTGTTTTTTCCCAACACCAAATGACAGAGATTTTCCAGGAAGTTTACCCTCACTTTGGAGGGACAATTTACAGTATGACCTTTATTGACCTCTGTCAGAGACCAGCTGGAATCGAATTGATGGAAATAACTCTTCCCCCACAAATCACTCAGGCTGTCCTCCTGAGTGACAATTGCCTGTAATTGACACAAATGGCTACATGATATTTTCACATGAGAGATAAATAAGCTGGATGTCTGGCATCAAGCTGCTTCTAGCTGCTCCACTAGTCCATTATATCACAATGCAGAAACATTTCATGTTATTATCCTTTGTGACAGAAATGTTTTGTGTTGCTGGTTCTTAAAGTACATTCTGAAAAATGGTACCATTTTTTTGGATCTCATCATAAAGATCCTGATCATAAGGGGATGACGTCTAGTTTAAAACAGCAGATGAGTTTTGTAACCACAAAGTTATAACTTCCCTACTTGATGTACCCTGTAGAGCCATACGCTTGATAATCCTATAGCCCGCCCCTGGAGATACTCCTATCAGTGCATGCACATGAATCCTTTTCTGCATCAGTGAGTTCATTTCATTCACTGGTATACTTTTCATAGTGGTAAGACCACAGCAGAGACCACAGGGCAGCTCATCTTCTTTGTCTCCCTTTTCTTCTGTTGGAGAATTGGTCATCTCACAAATTGGAACCAATCGAATGAAAACAATGCGTTTCCCCTGGTGTACTGGGTTTCTCCTCCTTAACTACAACCATTCCCTCCCCACCTTCCTGTGCTGTGGTAGCAGCTGCCATCTCACCCTGGAGTCAACAGCCAGCCCCTCTGTAACTGCTCTGTTGTGGTCCACAGAAACACGGCTGCTGTGGCGGGGCATTCACTTTTTGAGCTATCTCCCTGTGAATAAGAAATGTGATGATGTACCTTTGAGGATAAGAAGGCATTCTAAATAAAAAGAATCAGCATTGGTAATGTTTATCACCTGCCACGTTATCTACACTCATTATGACTCCTTGGTGTCGGAGGGCGCACAGAAGAAAAGCAATTAGCATAAAGATTAGCCCGGACCTAGCCTCAGCGAAAGCTCTGAGTAATAATGGAGAAAAGACAAAAGAACAAGACAACAAGACAAAAAAACATTTTTGGTGCACAGACTACAGCACATATTTCTGTTATTGGCTGAGCAGGAACACTGGCAGTAATAGTATTAGATTCCTCACTTTGAAGAGATTGTATATACCCAGCTGTCACAACAGAGCCCATCTCTCCTGTCCTAGAAAGGAGACTGTTGCACAACATGTCATCATTTTAGTGCTTGCTGAAGAGGACAATGCGTTTGTTGGATAGAAGTGTTGATTCAGTCCAGTGGCAAAAAGTCCTGTAGGATATCCACCATTTTAGGGCTTTCAATTCTCTCGTCTATTGTTAGATATGATGTTAATTTGTAATTAGTTAATGGGCAAGCACTTAAATTTTGATGATCTCTGTCTTCGCAGCTTTTACCGCTTTGTCTTGGAGTCTGATGTGAATTTCTTGGCAAACGACACAGTGTCTCCAGGACCAGTTGCCCGCTTCATGGAGCTCCCAGAATCTCCCCTTCTCACCCTAAATATGATCACACCAGAGAGCTGGATGGTGCAGGCTGTCCGCAGCCCCCATGACTTGGATAACATCCACCTCCAGGAGGTATCCTGCTTCTTAGTCATGACTACCAGCAGTCTTTCTCTTTCATTCTCACCCCTTAATTAGGGCGGAGGAACTTTCTGTTAACCATTCCCCTATTGTTTTTTGTCTTCTTTAATTTGCGGCTTCACTCCAGGTGAGCGGGGTTGTGACAGCAGAGTATGAGCTGGAGCACCTCTTGCTGGAGGGCCACTGCTTTGACCTGTCAAGCGGCCAGCCTCCGCGTGGACTGCAGTTTACCCTGGGCATGAGTCGGGACCCGCTCATGTATGACACTATTGTCATGGCTAACCTGGTCAGCAGCCTTCTCTACTCAATACCACAGTTACCAAGACAGTTTTCTTGCACTGTTAGATAGATAACATTGATATCATAGTAGCTAACTACAGTAGTAAGTTTGGAACAGAAACTGTTTGGTGCCAGGGTTGAGTAAACAAGTGTGAATTGTATGCTTACAGTAAATACTCAGACTCATGCTGTTTCAACCACAACAGGGATATTTCCAGCTGAAAGCCAATCCTGGTGCCTGGATCCTGAGATTACGTAAAGGGAGGTCAGAGGATATCTATCAGATTCTCACGTGAGTATTCACCAGTGTCTACAGACTATTTTTAATGTCATTGTCTTTCCCATCTAATTCCTTACAGATATTTATATATTTTGAAAAACAAAAAAAGTTAGGTAATGATGCTAATTAGGCACCTTCATCAGAGGCTCTGCATCAAGGTTGTTTTCAGCTACCTCTCCATTTCATACTGGTAGCTATGAAACCCATCACTATGGTAACATGGGGAGCTGCTGACACTGTAGCAGCTCAAGGTTTTGATGAGTGCAGGGAGTTCTGCTCACCACAGAGGGGAGAGAGACAAGTAGGAGGAGAGGGGTGCTATTAAAGAGAAGACAGAGTGGAGGGATGATTCAGCTGGTCACCTGCCATGCCATCCACCTCAGACTGCAAAATATCAGCAGCAGAATGTGTTTTAGTTAGGATGGCGTAGGTTTCAAAGGCTGCATATACTAGACAGAGTGCGTTGGTGTTGTCTAATTTCCCTGGACGAATAGAAACAGTATTGTGCTTTTGGTTGGCTTGATGCATTTTTGAACAAAATGCAATTTCCCATGCCTTGTATTCTTTTAATTCTGCACTTTTACTTTAATTAAAATGTACATGTGGTGCTTTATACTTTTATGTGAAACAAATTCTTATTTTTCAAATCAGGTCATCGTATCATTTCTATGTAACATAAAGAACAATAATCCCTCACTGCCAGGTTGCGATAATGGCTCAAATCCCAACCATGTATGTGAGTCTGCATGGGCAGCTGTAGTGCTGTTGAGCTAGATGTCCCTACAATCACAGATATTGTCCTCTCTGGCTATCCTCACATAAGATTTAGGACACATACAGCCCTCGGTTCCTCTGGAATCATATCAGACAACCAAGATTTATTCCCCAATCCTCCAGGTGAAGCTAAGAGGTGATGTCATTTTTCACCTTGGCAGTGTCATTATTCTTGTGGTTAGCGGCACTCTGCTCTGGTTAGGTGGCCGATCAGAGTCTAGTGGGAGTGTCTGTGCTCTCCGGTCCCAGAGCCCGCGTTCTCCTCATGCACCCTGTGCTGCCATTGCGCCTCGCCCTGACAGCGATGAATGAGATGGCCAGCTCTCTTCTCCTCAGAGCAAGGATACAGATTGATCTCTGGTGCTTTCTAACACAAGCCCTAAAGGCTGAGTTGCATCAGTGACAGCAGAGCGGGCAAAACACAAGCAGCACTTGAGCATAGGGAGGAGGGAATGCACTTTGTGGCCCAATGAGGAGGGGGCATTTATCATAGTGATAAGGTTAGTTTTTTGTCTTTAGTAAGCACTGGGGTCATAATGGTTTGCTGTGCATCATGGCCTATTGCTCATCTCTTCCTGAAGTTTGCTCTCTGGTGTTTTGCCATCAGACCCTGCAGATCCTGTCTGCCAAAACACATTCTCCACTGGGCAAATCAGTCCTAAAACAATTACAGTGAAAGGCCAGTGTTACGCAATCGATACTGTACAGACTTTCTCATTAAATCTACCAGTATATACAGCATGGCTAGGAAGTAGTGATGGATAAAATAATGGTAAGGTGATTCTTAATGATGATGGAGGCTAATGAATGTGGTCAGAGTGTGACCCTGGCAGCTGTCCCAGTATCCGCCTTCAAGTGTATGCTCTCACTGTAGGTCAGTGGTCTGTCCATTAGCTGCTGTTGTCTGCTTCATGAGAGGCGCCTATATTTTCTTGCACAGTTGCTATGGCTAAAACACGTGAGCCACCCTCCGTCACTGACACACAAAAAAAAATGTATTTCACTTAAATGGTGGACTCAAGCACACTATTAAAACAGAACTCTAAGTCAGACTGACTGGTTGAGTAGTTCTGTAAGTGCATTTTAATAAGTGGTAATATAGCTATTTGCAGCAATGATTAATGTACAGACTGCAGTGATTGGCCTGAAGGTAGCTAGCATTGGTTGGTTCTAGATGTTAAATGGTCGGGTCCTTATTCTTCAGTTCCACTGCTAAACACTGTCTGTTTGTTTACATTGTATCTCTGTGCTGCTGCCAGCTCACCTGTCAATCAAACACATACATTGGCTCGCCTACTCAGAGGCTTGGAGGCTGCTTTAAAGGAGCATTGAGCATGAAATATCTCCAAAGATCTTTTTTTAATAAAAAAATATTACTAGGGAAAATCATGTTGACAATGATTATTTATTGCAAAAGGGGATTACTTTTGTGGTTTCAGTTGGACTTTAAGATGTGTCATAACAAGAAGCTTTTTGACTACTACTATTGATTTCTATTTCAAAAGATTTGTAAAGATTCCTCAAAAACAAAGTCAACTAGAATTTTTTTTATATTTGGGATTTAATATAAAAACTATGGGCTATGAGTATCTCTCTTTGTGTCTTGGTTACAGATTAATATGGCTGAATCATCTAGGCAGTACTAAAATGTGTAGAAAGCTGAAAATGGTGATGACCAACGAGGAATTAAAGATGATCAGTATAAATGACATATTTTGGGGTTGTATAGAATTGCTATTATTTTGGAAATTATGTAATTTTGACCGTTTATACATTTCATTCTCCAGTCTGTTGATAAGTTTCAGTCTCCAAATGGGGCCTCACCTGTGTTAGACTAACCAGCTGCAGATCCATTGTCCAGATTTCATAATCATTGATCAGTCACTCTTAGTGACAGTAATCACTTTCTCACTTTTTATCCACTTTTTCAGGCATGATGGAACCGATTCCCCTGCGGATGCTGGTGATGTCATAGTTGTGCTGAACAGTTTCCACAGTAAGATCATCAAAGTCAGAGTGAGTGTGTTTCTTAGATGTTTGTAAAGTATATCACATTTGTCATAGCACTAGACATCATTCAGTGTACAGTAAAATGCCCTTCAGCAGGTCACAAATTGAGGATGTTGGAATGATTTTACACAGTCTATGATGAAATCACTGAGAACATTATTATGTGTCTCTTTTCTCATTATAGGTGCAGAAAAAGGCAGAGAAGATCAGTGAAGATCTTTTAAGTGAAGCTAGTGAAAGCAAAGGCATATGGGACTCCATAGCAAGGTGTGTAATCTATTCTCACATACAGCCAAAATCTGGTTGGTTTTAACAGGTTTAAAACCCTCCACCACCTGATTGGCAGTATCGATTGGTGGGTTTGCTGATGTGCCTTCTGTTTGTCAATTAAACATTCCCATTCTAGGAGATCTTATTCCTCCCCTCGATCCAGACTGCAATACTATGCTGTAAGATCTAGCCTTGCAAAAAATATGTGCTTCTGTAGGTATGTGTGTGTGTGCATTTGTGTGTTTTCCCCAACACTTCCTAACTGTGTGATCCTGTCTCTCACTTAATGCTTGCTGTGTGAAGTGTTTGGAGCACTTTTGAGAAAAGGTAGGCAGCGTTAATGCAAACCCATTTAGCACCTGAAACTTTTTTGTCATTAGCATGCAGTGTTTATTGGTTGCTTTCAAGTGCTGCGCTACTCTCCTAAATTTTGTAATGAATGAGAATGACTTAATAATGTATTCTAACAGGATGTGGTAATACTGTAGAGTAGTTTGTTTGAATGTGATATTTACATTTTCATGTTTTCTTTTGCATTTTTAGAATATCAAGAACACTACAGGTAGTGTTGTAGCCTGTATATATGTATGTGTATATGCTTAAGTGCATAAAACACACGTATGTACACAAACATAATGTACTGTACACACGAACATACAGCAGTACATATACTGTGTTTGGAAACTGTAATGTGAACTGGTTCTTGGAACGTGGATTGTTACCTGTCTGGTGGGGAAGGAGCCAGAACAAGTGCAGAGGGCAGAGCAGTACCAATTAGCTATATTTATGATCGTGTCGACACGGAGCACAAGCTCTGGAACCATATTCTTGAATAGGGGCAGGACTGTCTCCCTTTCTGGAGTTGCCCAAGGTAAGATGAGCCAGCTCGATGTGGGGATACTTTTTAACCCCTGGCTAAGAAACTCTGTGGGGGAGTTTTCCCTGGAGAACAGGAGGAACACGTGTAAAGGGTTTGTGCCTTTTTGCTGAACAGCAATTTAGAGTACTTGGCCTTATTAGAATCTCTGGTTGAGGCCCTGGAGAGGGCGCCACCTAGGGACTCCAGAGTTCTACTGAAGGATGTTTTGTTATTGAACTTGTGTGCTAGGTATGGACTATTTGTAACAAACGCCATGTTCCAGCATAAGTATACCTGGCATCAGAAGACCTTAGACCAAAGATGGATGATTGACTTTGTAGTTTGTAGTAAACTGCTGACGTATGTCTTGGACACTAGAATGAAGAGAGGAGCAGAGCAGCAACTTCTTGGAGGACACCAACAGTGCAGGAAGGTGTGAAGCTAGAGGAGGAAGACTTTTGGGCTTTAGGGGACTCCCCAGCATCGCCAGGGTGCTGGAAACTAATTGTTGAACCTCACATTTAGTAGGATCAGTGCAGACTCTGTCCTGATCATGGAACAGTGGACCAGCTCTGTACTCTTGTTATGATATTTGAGGGGTCTTGGGAGTTTGCTTATCCAGTCTATATGTCATTTAAGGACATTGGAAGGTGTATGACCATACAGTATATTGGGGTTTCTGGGAGTATTGCGTGTGGTTTGCTGTTGCTACAAGCCATCCAGTTCTTGTGTAATTGCAGTAAGAGCCGTGTTCTCGGCAATAGGTCAAGCGCGTTGTTGGTGGGCTCTGAGTAGAATCGCTGCTCCCTCCCTCATGTTGAAAGGAGCTAATTCAGGTGGTTCGGCTCTCTGATCAGGATGCTTCCTGGACACTTCCTGTAGAGGTATTCTAGGCTTGTCTAACTGGGAGGACACCCCGAGGGGGACCCAGAAAAAGCTGAAGGAATTACAAATCCCTCCTGGCCTCGGCATGTGCTAATTAGGAACTCTGGGGAGAACGATATTTGGGCTACCCCGTATAGCCTGCCTCTGCCGTGACCTGGACCAGATAAGAAGATGGATGAAAAGATTTATAATTGAATGTAATCTTAAGACCATTTCCTTTTGAGTAATAAAAATACTTAAAAGGTTGAATAAGATGGTTTCAAGAGACATAACTGCTCCTTAAGTGCCTGTGATGTATGAATCTAAAATTGACATAACTTTGACTGCATTTGGAGAGAGGAGAGCACTTTCTTTTGGCATGAGTCCAGCATATCCACCTTTAAAAACAAGGGTACATAAATCTCTTAGACTTAAAAGTCACTCATTATGTTGAGCAAAAAAGTCTAACCATATAACCCGCACTGTGCTTAAATATTCTCTGTCCAACTGGTCCACCATGCTCTGGAGAGTCTAACCATAACAGTCCCACTCAGTCCTATTAACATCCAGTGAAGGTAGCTGGTTAAGTTTGGAAATGATGACTAATTAAAAGACAGGCAGAGAGAAAACACTGTTGAAAACCACCAAACACAATTTAGTGTTTAAAAAATATTTGCTTGTTTGACAGTTTAATCCTCACAAGAAAATAAGCGTTTTCTCATCTCACAGAGTAGTTTTTCACAGGACTCCGAATGATGGTCCCAGAAAAATACATTTTGAAAAGACTGCAAAGCACAGTAATAGCGCATGGTTTGCAAAAGTGTCTGAATATTTCAGCAAAGACATTGTGTAGCGTAGACCTTGACCAGTGATCTTATAACATATTGTTGGTTTGAGAGTAAAGATGTCTTTATACCCATTACTTCATTTGTAACCTCAGAATGCTTTGAAGGATTTGTTGTAAAGGGTGGCACTGAAGGCCATGTATTGATCTAACACCACTGAAGAATTAGTGAGGTGGATCCATGCATCAGCAAGCATCAGTAGGTCTAAATGACAGTTGTTACAAATTCTCTCAACTTTAAAGAGAGCTTTATCTCTATAGAGCAGTAATTAACCTGAGTGAAAATAGATTTCTTTCCTCTTCTTTCTTGCGTTCTTTCTTCCATGCTGTCCTTCTTAGTTTTGTGATTTCTTTCTTTTGTGCTTCCTCTCTTGCTCTCTTCTTTGTCTCTGGCTGGGAGGAAGATGAAGGGAAGTTGTTCCTTCTTGCTGCTCACAGCCTGGGGAACATTGAGGATTCAATGTCCTTTATGCTGTGCTTAGAAATCAGAAACATAAGGGCCACACAGGGTGTGTGAGGGAGCATCAGTGGCTGTGTTACCTGAGGGAGTTATTCAGGTTTTAGGTGGAGGCCGCTGTAAAAGCCACCTCTCCCCAAGTAGTCATAGGACCTTGGAGTGTGTTAGATGGGGCCTTGGCCATGAAAGTTTTTCCAAACTGAATCCAGATAATTGTTAGGTGTGTTCTATAGCATGTGTTTCTGAGATGTGAGGAAAGATGAGAATGGTTTTGTCCGTGGCTTTGTACATGCTAGGGCTCAGTATGGTCAAAAGTAAAGTGTTCTGCTGACCACATAGCTCAGAAGATGAACTGAATTGTCAAGTCAAGTCAATTTTATTTATATGGTCCAATATCACAATTGCAGAGTAGTAAGTTGTTGTGATGAGGATGCTTTCCTTGGTTGAGAAACTGGTTGTGGTTTTGTTTTATCTGTCATGGTGTGCTGTGTGGGTAAAGTGTATGTAGGTGTGTTGGTAGTTACAGTGTGGGAAGGGAATGGAGGGGTGCATTTCTTTTATTTATTTACATGTAATTTAGCTATTTTTCTTTGGTTGACATATTCTAATTTTCCTTTCTTCCTTCTTGGCAAAATATTTTCTTTGAGATTGAAACTTCGCCTATGAAATATTAACCAACAATAACTCAAACCATGTTTGACTTGGAAAATATTTTGCAATCATTTTCCTTCATTCCTGACCAAAATCTCATCAGTTGCTTTCAGTGCAGTGATGCTTACCCATGTTGTATTTCACTACTTTACGCTTTAGACTGGATGCTATGACCAGTGTTGTACCCAGACGTTGTCCCCTAATAGTGTGTTTACTCTTGTGGTCTTTTTTTGCTTTGTTACTGTTGTGGATGGTTTGGGGTTTGATTTTTAGACTGTCCGTTAAGCCTCATACATGCAACAGCATGCAAATAGCCTTATAGATAATGGAAAACATGGGAAATGAAGGTGCAAATTAGAGTTGTGCTATACAATACATATGTACTTACAGTACCAGTCAAATGTTTGGACACACTTTCCCATTCACAAATGTTTGGACACACTTTCCCATTCACTTGAATGGGAAAGTGTGTCCAAACATTTGACTGGTACTGTATACATCAGCTATCTTTTTGTATGCTCATTGGCACACATCTTAATGTTTATTTCTTTGTATGATCTCCACACAGATGATTCTGCTCAATCTACAGAGTTGGAGGAAAAAAAAACTTTTGTCTGGTTAGTGACAGTGCTGTCCACTGCTCAGGATTTACCCAGAGCTTTGTCAATCATTCCAGAGGTCCAGATTATCTCGAGTGAGTCAGCCAAACAGGCTCTCACCTGACCCTCTAAAGCTGCTTATCTGCTGGGGGGGGGGCAGGCACTGTAGTGCTGGAGGCTCTATATAATGGCTGGCTTAGTCATAGCACACTACAGATGTGTGGTGAGTCCCCAGAAGCCAACAGCTCAACTAGAGAGAGCAGTGGTTTGGTTTGACAAGGAGTGCAGGGAGAGAAATGCACCAAATGTTTTCAGACAGACGGACAACAAATGATTGCGAAATGGTAAAAAAAAAAGAAGTTACACAGCGTCCGGGGCCATCATTGAGTTTGTGCTGTATGGATGTGATTTGCTTACCAGTCTCTTTGTGTGTGTCAGAGTTGGTTTTAGAGGACATGTAGAGACAAACAGTATGCTCCCTCCCCTCCCTTCACACCTCCCTCTCACTCACTGGTGTCTTCCTGGAGCCTCGGGGCCGATGCTGTGGTTGTGATTGAGTGTGGGAGAGACAGTCCTTCCCTCATCAGCAGTCTGTTACAGACAAGGACACACAGTTTGACTGCAGACACATCTACCCTCCAGCACAAGTCCTGATTTCTGTCCGCTAAATGTGCCTTGCACCATGAGCCACTGCTCTTCTATAGCGGTTAGGGTATGTTGCAGCGTTCAGAAGCGTGGAGAATGTCCTTTGGATTTTTCTGTCGTCTGTGCTGGTATCTCAACATAAAAACATTCTACTTAATCTAGTTGGTTACCTACATTTTCATCACCTTAAATTTTGATTAAATTGTTACTAACACATACTTACATACATACATTTAATTGATAGTTTAATTCAGTCTGAAAGGTCATGGACTGATTTGATAGACACAATTTTAGTGCAGGCAAGTTGTGTAAAGTAACACTTTGGGCTATTTTTTTTTTCTAAGGCACAGTCAGGTTGTTTTCTTGCTTACTGTACACCACAGAGAGGAGAGGCTCCACAATTAACCATATTTCATGTTGTCTGCTTCCAGTGTGTTTGGACCATAGACTGTATTGGACCATGTCAAAAGTGCACTGTGTGTGGTGCATCCATGTCCTGAGCTATTTTCATCACTTTAATTAGTGAAAACACACCCATATTACTTACTAATTACTTACATATTACGAGAGAGACTGGAAGTAGCAAATGTGAAAGTTTTTACTTGGTAAATGACAATCGATTATCAGAAAATACATTTTCTAACAATCAACCAGTTGCAGCACTAGTTTATGCAGTGCAAATGAACAGGGTTGGAGATGGTAACATCCTCGGGACACACACACAGTTTCATAAAAAAATGTAAATTGAAACTTCTCTCTCCTCTAATCACTTAACTCCCTCACGATGATCCATTCTCACCAGTTCTTTCAATGCATCCTCATCCAACAACACCAGGTTACCAGGGCAACAGCTGTGTGTCTATGGGTCTGGCAAAATGGCACCTGAAGCATCACATTTTTAATAGCGACATGATGTGTTAGAGCAGAGTCATGACTATTCATAAGTGTTTTGGTGAAATTATGCAACCACATAAAGGCTTAAACAGACAATTATTAGTTTTCTAGTAGCAACATGTTTTTTGCATTTGGTCCACTCTTAATCGAATGCATCCAAATATCCACTTACAGGTTTCTTAATAAAAAAAAGAGAACCAGCAAAATACTAGACCACATTTTTTGTTTTAACCTTTGTTTTTTGATTGTACTATAATACATTACTAATCGTAATGTTATTTGTAACTGGATGTGGATAGTGTGGAATATCATAATTCCAAATAAAATCCCAAGAAATGTGTCAAAAACATGGTGACCACAAGACTTACAGTATTAAATATGAGTTATAAAAGAAACAGAATGGGCTTCTGTACATTTACCTACAACTCTGCACGTCCCACAGAAGAATATTAGTATATAAGCTCCTCTAGACTTTCCACACCATTACCAAACAGTCAGTACGTCATGGTGGGGCGAGCACTGCTTTCACAGGCGATGAGAGGAGCTGATGTGATTGGGCATGATTGTTACCAACCCCTAACACAATTAACTATAATGTATGACAATGCATTTTTGCAACTTGATTCACAAAAAGGTGCCTGATGTGTTCTACTGTTACCAAAAACTTAGATCCCACATAATGCTCCCACTTAAAATGTGACAGTACATCTCTGGTTAGCTGTTAAGTGATTTGATACAAATGAATCATTTTAGATTTTTTACTTCATATTATGGACTCTCTATTAGCTATAAGGGAGACATAAGAATAAGCTGTTTTAATGTTGCAGCTGCATTTGTTCAAACACTAATTATACAAGTTCTCTAGAGGTCAAAATCATGGCTTCCCAGAGCATTGCCGTTTCCTTCATTATTGTTTCATTTAAATAAAACATCCCAGTTTGCTGCACCATATTGCATGGTTTGGCTTTACAAAAGCATGGTTTCTACTGGCTTACTTCTGATTTACTGTCACTATATGAAAAACGTGCATTGATCAAAACACAAGAGACTCAAGGATATTATGGTCTCATTTACAGCATCACTGGTGGGGGCTCCAAGAAGGATGATGGAGAGAAGAAGAAAGAGGATGTTTTAAACATATTTTCTGTGGCCTCGGGCCATCTGTACGAGCGCTTTCTGAGGTGGGTCACTTTCAGATCACAAACACACTCATTCACGCTTACTTTTCTGGCCGTACACTTTACGTTCCTTTTAGCCCAGATCCCTAAAACTGATCCTTCACTCTTTCTGTCTATTTCAGAATAATGATGCTGTCTGTCCTTCGGCATACCAAAACACCTGTCAAGTTCTGGTTCCTCAAGAATTACCTCTCCCCATCTTTCAAGGTACTTCCCTCACTTCATGACTCTGTACAAGCATTTTGTTTTTCCTGCTTGTTCAAAATAACTTGATCCCAGCGATTCATTTATACTAAGCAAAGAAAGGATCTGTCGGTTGTTTTCTCCTTTGTAATAGTCTTTGTTTAATCTCAGATTTTCAATAAGGGTGTATCTACATTCAGTGTCCTCTGTGACACGTTGAGTGGCAGAAATAGTGAAGTTGCATTTTTTTTTTATGTTAATGACATCTTTATCGGATACAGGTGTATTTATATAATATGTCCAGATGTCTTGCACTATATATTGTACCACTGTTAGCTTCAGCCTTGCATCATGATTTAGCTAACAGCTGTTTTCATGCCAAAAGAGTGCCAGTATCTCTGAATACAGCTGTCCACCTGCATCTCTATAAGAATTACTCTGCCTTTTTATGCTTGTAACATACCTGCCTATCAATGGCTGGCCCTCAACTAGGCCACATAAACTAAACCGCATTATCTGTTTTCTACTGGGCAAAATGTAGCAATATGTTAACTCTCACTTTATGTAATTAACATGTTCTACTGAATATTCTTTCCTCACAGAATCCAAATAAACCTCACTCATTTTGTTAGTGACATACTGTAGTTGCCACAACAGCTAATCATATTGGTCTGTAATGAATCCTTGTGCCTATGACCACAGTACACCAGTGCAAATATCCCACAGTGTAGTACTCTCTCGCTCCTTATCGATTTATGTGAGGCTTTCCACCTTATTGTTAACCGAATTTTGCACATTACTCAAAAATACAAGAACACTTTCTTGCATTTGGTTTATTTAACCTCTGGTGTTTGTTTTCGGTGTGGTTAGGAGACCATCTCTCACATGGCAGAGTCGTACGGCTTTCAGTATGAACTGGTACAGTACAAGTGGCCCCGTTGGCTGCACCAGCAGACTGAGAAGCAGCGCATTATCTGGGGATACAAGATCCTCTTCCTGGATGTTCTGTTCCCTTTGGCTGTGGACAAGATCATCTTTGTGGACGCCGACCAGGTAAGGATCAAATTGAACTGACATAGGGAAAGAGCTATGTGTAAGTGTGTGGCTGAACGTGAGAGACTCATCTATATCAGTCCCAGTGCTGGTGTGAAGATTGGATGAGATTTTGAACACCATTGAAGTGTCGTCAGTCCTTACCGATGTCCTCGCTCTCTCTCACAGATAGTTCGTGCTGATCTGAAGGAGTTGAGGGATTTAGACCTGGAGGGCGCTCCATATGGCTACACACCATTTTGTGATAGCCGCAGAGAGATGGAAGGCTATCGCTTCTGGAAAACTGGCTATTGGGCCTCACATCTAGGACACAGGAAATATCACATCAGGTATACTTCCTAAAAAACTGTGAAATGGAATATAGTAGCACAAACTGTTTTGAATGCCTGGCAAGGTCTTCTGATACTTTACCTGATGTCCAATCATTAACACTCTAGAATAACACCATAATCCCCTTCCTTATATCTTTCACTCTATTGTCATTTTTAGGGAAAATGAAGGAAACCACTTCTGGCAAGATAGGCGGGAGTATAAATCCATGCATTTTAAAATATTAGCATTTAGAACATTCTTCGCTTCTACAGCCACATCTTCCTTGTAGGCCATTCACCCACTTTATTTAGTTGGGGACTTTCATGGCTTGCCTCTGTACTTTGCAAAGCAGAATTAAAGGAGTCTAAAATAAATAGAATTCTAAAATAGACCATACTGCTCTCACAATAATGAAAATGAAAAAATATCTTTCACTTTGCCTTTACATTTTGGCTTGGATTCAGTAAATCATCTAGGGGAATTATTCATTATTCTGAAAGAGTGCGTTTTTTTTTTTGTTCTTCCCAAGTCCCAAATATTACAGAGAAGGAAGAAGAACTGTATTTTTGTATTCTTGTATTTAGAGGCTGGAAGTGCTGTAGTTGTCTTTGTTGTTCTGCTTCCTTCAACCTATCTGGATCTCAAAAACTGTAAGTCCACAAGAAAGCTAAACCTTTCACGTAGTTTTAAAATCTCAACCAACTCGGGCAATAGAAATGAACCGATCCACCAGAAGTTGGCTCTATAAGAAACACTTAACATTTTTGTGATTTGTCAGAAAAGGAAAATAATTTTCCCCAGATTTCTTTGTACAAGGTGAAATCAAATCCTATTGAATTCTGTCACACTGGTACACCATTTAGAATTTTCTACAAAAAAAAAAAAGTGACTACACTACAGTACTGTGTTCATCCAGTTTCCATGGTGATTGGACCCCACCAATTATAGTTGCAATTCTTGTGGCTATGTTTTAGTATCTCACTTTTGTATACAGCCATGGTGCACATTAAATCAAGCACTAGGTATGAAATAAAAAGTTCAGCTCCTCGCTGGGCGTGTGGCACTGAGTTCTCCCCCTGTCAATGTGATGGCTAATCAGGTGGCAGCCAGTGGCTGAACAGAGAGAGCAGAACTTCCCACTTTACCACTTGCTGATGAGGACAGGAAAAAAGAAAAGTCAGAAAACCACAGTGATTTGACTGCATGCCAGTGTGCTGCTTGGCTCTATGAGGCAGGACAAAAGCAGCAAGGGTGAATGATCCGCATCAGTGAGCCCAGGGAAAGCATAAGGTAGTGAATATCCTCTGGCAGACTTACACTAAATATAATAAGTGATAAGTGAAACTACATAGTCTACACTGTTGGGTTTATTAATATGCCACGTTAGGTACAATTATCTGAATGTGCCTGGGGTATTTATCTTTATTGAGTCATTATTTTTATTTTTATTAAGTCATTCTTATGGGCTTTCCCTTTCTGGAAATTGTTTTCTCACACCTGCTCTCTATGTCTTCTCTTTCCTATATTTCAACCAGCGCTCTGTATGTAGTAGATTTAAAGAAATTCCGTAAGATTGCAGCCGGGGACAGATTACGAGGCCAGTACCAAGCCCTGAGCCAAGACCCCAACAGTCTGTCCAATCTGGACCAGGTATGTAACACAGAGATAACATCATTGCATTATATGATGCAGACTGTTCTTTTTAGCCCCTACTATACTTTGTTGATGTATCATATTTGTAATGCACCCTAATATTTTGTTTTATGATATTTCTAGGACCTTCCTAACAACATGATCCACCAGGTGGCCATCAAGTCTCTCCCACAGGAGTGGCTGTGGTGCGAGACGTGGTGTGATGACTCCTCCAAAGTCACAGCTAAGACTATAGACCTGGTGAGTCCCAGATCAATTAGATCTGACTGTGGAATACTAAGTAATGTAGGGAAAGCTAACTGGCGCACCTGGGAATTGCTACTGTAAATAATTCATCATCAAATCTAATTGTTCCTTTTATTTAGATAATTAATTCCCTTTTGTCTTCTTTATTTTAATCCTTCTTTTGTGTGTTGAAACAAGCTGATAATTGAAAAAGTATTTATATACTACTTTTTTACACCATGTTTTCAGCTTTGTTGGTTATAATAGTGAACTGTAGCACTGAAAAGCAGGAGGATATTCCCAGCCACTAATGTCCATGAGGCACTTGGCATTTAGGAGATAACTGAGGAGCAATCCTGTAGTGTCCTAAACTAATTTAGAGAATTACTGGATGGGCTCCAGTAGACTGGAATAGGAAGCATTGTCTCATTGTGGTATAGGACACCACTTGGTAATTCAGACACAAGACATGGGCTAATGTCCTTTTTAACAGAATTGGAAATCAAATTAGGTTCAAGTGCCTGCCACAGACAGTGCTGGGAATGAGTATGACTTGTTGGGAGAAAGTGGCACTGGTGGTGTGAGTGATGTGTTTTGTCTGCTTTTTTGCTGCAGTGCAACAACCCAAAGACCAAGGAGCCCAAGCTGACGGCTTCAGCAAGGATTGTGCCTGAGTGGGTTGAATATGACAATGAGATAAAACAGCTACTGAGACGGGTCCAGGAACAGGAAGACACGGCAACGCAAAAACAGACTCCCTCTCCCTCACAACATAAAAAAGGTGAACAAAGAAAAGCACTATTTATTCTCTGTGTCTACAAGGTTTGCTCATTTTATGAGACAGAAAAGTCACCATAACATCATCTATTCTACTCCTGTATGATCAACTTTTTTCTTGGCCAAATTCTCACCACTGTTTTCATTATTTTTTCCAACATTTCCCCCCCTCTGCACAGTAGACAACCAGCGTGATGAACTTTAGTGTCTGCCAGCACCATGCTGAAGAGGAAGGAGGCAGCACCTTTTGTATGCAGGCCACCTGTGAAGCTTGAAGACAGACAATTCCATCTAAACATAGCCATGGAGTGTTACATCCCCAGCCGGAGAAGGATGTGATATTTTCAGAGATGCCATATCTGCTGCTGCAGTCAGTACGTCTTACAAAATTAACACGTGATGTAAGTGTTAACTGCCAACTGTGAACTCGTGGTGCGCTTTCAGCACTACAGTCAGGTCTTGGTTAGTATGTGGTTGCCGGAGAATGAAGTAAACACGGAAAGAGTAAAAGGGTGAGGTCAGTCAAAGCACTCTATTAGGGGAGTGTTTGAGTATAAATAGTTGGCATATATTGCACTGATAATGTATGCAAAGAATCAAATGGAGAAGGCACATCTCTAAGAATCTTATCTCAAAGTTTAATGTTTTTTTTTTTTTATGTAAATCTATTTCAACAAGCTAAAACATTAAGATATTCTATTTGTTGCTGTAAACAACATGAACACTTTGACTTCGCTTTGACTGAAATACCCAAACCAAAGTTGTGACTGACATTCAGCTAGTCTTGTTTTTAAACTTTACAACTTGCTGCAAAGTTGTTATATTAGAACTTCGGGACTGTATGATTATTATGGAGGGTGTAATTATTATGTATGCTGAAGATAGTAGGGGACGGTCTTTTTTTACTTACTCCATGAGTCTATTTTAGTTCAGCCATCCCTTGCAAGATTTATTATATAAAAAAGACAACTTTCAAAGGTCATAAAGGTGCGTTTTACATGCAGAATCAGGGGGGCATCTTGCCTCATGAGTCATACAAACTTGGTATTTATGCATAAGATTAACTTCATTTTCAAATTATGACCTTACTTCAACAGCAACATAAATGTTACATAACACATTCAGAAATTATTTTTGATTGTTTTTAGAACGCTTTGATTATTGCCAATTAATTTCGATTTGATGGGCATAGGACAAATCACAATTGGAGAGAATTGGTTAAAAAACTGATAACTTTATTATCATTGATATTTAAATTACTGACATAAAAATACTGTTACATAAAAAAGCATGCAAGTGTGAACAAAACATTAAAATTATGTAAATATTATTTTCAAATCAACAAAACAACTATAAAAATTTCATTTCAAATCAGATAAACAATCAGGCCTAAAAATGCCATTTAAACCAGCAAAGCACAACAAAAATTTAATTCCCTCACAAAACTCACACAAGAAACCCGCCTGTGTTGCATTGCTGCAGTCCTTGTGAGTCCATTTCATACATTTTTCACATCTGACCCACTTGCCACCATTAACTGAGAACAGCTCGGTGCAGTAGACATTCAGCATCCTCGTCTTCGTGGGTCTTCTTCTTTCCTTGATCTTCTTTGTTTGGGGCTTTTCCACCACTTTCTTGCCATTGGCCTTCTCCTCCAGAGCTCAGCTGCTGATTCAGCCCTCCCTTTTCTGGTGTTTTTTCCTGCTCTAACGTTGGCTGAGATGAGAGTACCAGGATGAGACTTGACACTGAAGGTTCAGTGTTCTCTGTGCAGGATTGACAGAAAACAGCAATGTTGATAAAACATGTAGCCTCTGAAATATGAAAGGACACTTTTGTTGTCTTACCAGGAAAGGGACTTTGGAGCAGCCTGGTGGGAGGTGTGTGGAGTAGGCTGTAGGGCAGGTTCTGGCTCCTTGGTGACTTCCACTACCCTGAAGTCCTCTTCTCTCAAAACCCTTCCACCGCCTTTCCCACACTGGCAGCCTGGCTGTAGGCTTCACCAAAAAGGCCAGCAATCTCATAGATGCTAATCCTCTTCCCAGGGTTTTTGGTCATCCATAGGTCGGCCACTTTGCTGTAGCTCATCTTCAGGCTTCTGAAAAAGTCTTACCCCGGGCTGTTCAGGGTGGTGTGAAAATATTTCGGTGCTCAAGCGCTTCAGCAGCCACAGAGCTAGAGCCTGTTCACAGTTCTCTAATTCAGTGGCTGTAAAACTGTTTATTTAGGAGTTCCTTATTCAAAATTAGAGTGGCTGCATTTTCACCACCATTGTTGTTTGACATAAATGTTTGTTTGTTTTGCGATATTGGCGGAAGGGTATCACATTTTGTTTCAATGTCAAGGGGAGGGTCCAATGAAAATATAGATAAGGCTGGGGAGGGTCTTGCTTTTGTACAAAATGAAATATAAGATTCAGCCCCCCCTCCTTACCGCAATAATTTTCGTACTGTCCCTTAGAACAGCAGTTAGCGGAGACAATTTATCGTTAGCTAAACCCCGCCCCCGAACAATGATTGTCCAATTGTAGCTTAGCAGCCGTAACTAGGCATGTGCAAACCTGTCAACTTTGGATTTCTCCATGTGCTGAAGCAGTGTGCTCCATGGATGTGCCTGGCACTATAGTAAGAACAGTACTTGGTATGTCAAGAGTTTGGACGGTCATGTCTTTACAAAACCAAAAACATAAGAGCCAAAGTTTCAGAATGGATTAAACTTAATGTTTATCTGCTCTAGCGCAAGCTGCAAACGTTCGCATGCCCGGCTAACTAGCTTACTACTGTAGCTACCTAAAGAAGTACGCTAGCATTATTTCTAAAGGCAAGGGGAATATTACCTACCTAGATTGTTTTGAGGGGTCTATACCTTTTTTTTCTATAGTAAGCATTTTAACTATCCAGAAAGAATAACATTTTAATTACACTTGTATTACAACACTGTAATATGTTGGGGCTAAATACCCTGCAATAACATTACACGAACAACGCTGCTGCTTTATGTCTGCCAGATAGATCATCAGCGGGATGCTGACTTCCTGCCTGGGATATGTAGCTACCTTTAGCTTCAGTCTTTTAGCATTACTTCATGTAGCATTATGTAGCCATCATTTGCACAAATAAGACCCTTTTACAGAATGAGCAACATTAAAAAGTCAGCTGGAGAGGGAGTTTTCAACCAACTCAGACCTTTGGAGTTGGCATTAGTGTAGCTAGCTAGCTAAGGCTACAGCAGACTAAAATCTGCTAGGGACAGTTGACATTTCAGCCGACAAAATTGACGGTCGTCGGCTAGAAATGAGAATTCTGCTTTTGTTATCTTTTGTGTGAAATCAGAGACCAATTGATTCAAAAATGACTGCAAATTTCGAGTGGTAAATCTGCCACTATTATCAAAAACATACCTGGGGTGCTACAATAGAAAGCTTGACAGGCATAGCAGCGGTAAGGGGGCGGAGCTTAGTTAACTGTCATCTGTCTGTCCCCACAAAGTCATGTGATGTTATATTGGATAGGACTTTGGCTAAAGGATCCTCATTTGCACACTAAAGGTCATGGTTTGTGGGTTGAATATGGGATTTTAACTTATTACAGTATGTTTACATGTTATGTACATTCAGCTTTACTGTATTCAATTTTTAGGAAGATATTTTAATATTTGAATTCCACAATGGACCAGTGTTTTTGTCTCAGGAATAAGATGGGTGTTGCTGCTGAAGCCAACAGTAGTTTTTTTTTGTGTCTTAAAAGTCAATACTAATGGGTGCAGGAGGAAGTCTGCTCTCAGGGCACCTATCTTTCACTGTGCTACGTCAAATAGACATGTTTATATTACTGTCTGGTGGGAAAAATAAATCTTTGCTACAGAACTGTCATTACAAAAGCTGTTTTTGAATTCTGTTGTCCCCTCGTGTGGTCAGTGATGTGTAATTCATGCACTGAAAAGTCTACATTAAAGGGATTTTCTTACACTGTAATTTGTTCCTCACCATAAACCATTTCACCATGCGAAAATGCATTCATTTATGGGGAAGAAAAGCAGTTAAGATGGTTGAAATTAGGGAAAAGTTAAATGTAATGATGAAATACCATTTTTAAGTGCCATTTCTCAAACTGTAGCTTTAGTACATGAATGTAGCAAAGTCACTCTCCAATATGTCCATACAGCAATACCCTTGCCCCTCAGTTCAATTTATGTACATAAATAGGTCTTTATTTACAGTTCAGAAAAACTCCATTCATATAAAAATAGTACTGTACCTATGTACAAATTGAATCTTACGAATGGATGTGAATTGTAGAGTGTACAATACATGGAAAGGATGTAAGTGTCAGAATTAATGACTTACACTTGACAGATAAAAGCTGCTTCACACATGGCAGATATTTGTTAGCATAGCAACAGACCTTCCCCAAACGGAATTCAAAGTTGTATTATTCAACAACAAAGATGCATCTTTAATTAAGGTCACTGAATTAAAGTCACAATTTGCTCCACATTAGACTTATCGGTATGCACTGACATTTCTTATGCCAGTGATCTCCCTTTTAAATAGGGAGGAAAATACAAAAATCCACTCCAGTTGTGCTGGATAGGAGCATCCTCAGTTGAAGTTGAATTTAAAATTGAAGGGTCCAGAGCCAAATGGATTGAAACCCTGAAAGCCGTGGTAGCCTCCGTGGAAGTGATGGTGATGACTGTGACCCTGCTGGCTCTCCGGATCCATGGGGTCCTCCCCGTGGTCAAACTTGGTTCTCATCTCTAGAAAAACCAGATGAGGTGTTAGTACAGAACAACCTAACAAGATAATATATCCTCATGTACAGTTTTTGAATGAGAATCACTTTGAATCACTCCAGGGATTAGAATTAGTTTTCTTTTTTTCTTTTTTTTTTTATTGTCCAGAAAGGACAGCAGCCACTTTTTTGAAGAAAAACAAATTAAAATAGAAAATGTTAAAACAAAGATTGTTCAAGGCCTAACACATAACCATAATATGTAATAAGAGTAAAAATAATTTTCCAACATTTTTGATCAGCTGGTGATCAATAAGCTCCATACATGAAATCAAAAGTTTAGCTTGAGCCATCAGGTTGTAGATGGTTCAGTGTAGGTAGAATTTAAAAATGGTTTGCTGAGATTTTATTCGTTGGAGCTTGTTTGCAGGTGATGCAGCTTGAGACTAAGCAATGCTTAAAAAGACAACGTTTGTGGAAGTCTCTCAAGGGTTAACATACAGGGCTTCTGGCATACTTGGCTCATATGGTTGGACTTTATTTCACCTGGGCTTCTTAACAGACATTATGTGGGGATTATGAAGTTTACCAGCATTCTTCTGTTTGGCGTGATTTTAATAGAGTTAATGCAGACATTAGGCAAAATTGCAAGCTCACTAAAGTAATACACCTGTAGAAAGATTTTACTTCAATCAACTATGCATATACTACAATATGGTTCTATAAGATGGTTTGGATAAAACCATTTTACTGAAATAAAAATGATGCCCAGTAAAATAATGAAGGTCTCAAGCTACTTGGACAAAACAGCAAGTAGTTGCAAGCTGTTTACAGCAGCCCCTCAGAGGCCTGACATTTACTGGGAGACTGGCAGTAACAACTTTCCACTGACTCTGCAGTCCACACACTTTTTACCTGGGTCAGTGAGAACCTCTTTAGCCTGAGCGATGTCTATGAACTTCTTCTCAGCCTTCTTCTTTTCCCCTGGATCCTGGAAGTTGTCCGGATGCCACTGTTGTGCCAGTTTCCTGTAGGCTTTGATAATCTCCTTTTTCTGGGCAGTTCTGTGACAATGGGGGGAGTATTATCAGCACATTTATTAAAGATAAAAACAGCTTCCCTTCCCTTCTTTTCAACACAAGCTGGACCTAATAATACTTGTCAAAGTGTCAGGGTTACCACGTTGGCTCTGATGTAATAAACCATTACTTTTTATAACTAAGGTGATTTCATTGCCTTAAAATGTATCCTATATCGAATTGTCAATAGTGCTTTTCAACACAAAAATGTCAAAAGGGATAAATGATGTGGCTTCCAGTGCAGTAGGGCTTTTTTTGTGGAGCAGTGGTTGTTCAATCTAAAAGCAAACAGATTGGTTTCTGAGGCAGTCTTGTAAAGCAACCCATTTGTAAAAAAAAAATGAATAATAATAATACAAATACCCCAATTCTTATTTTAATTCTTATTCTTATTTCCCCAAAATAATGTATAAAAATTCCTGTCTGGATGACACCTATATAAATTGAAGGAAATATCCAAAATCAGTGCCCACCTCTTCACTCCCAGGATCTTATAATAATCCCTCTTCTGAGACTGTTTGAGAAGTCGCTGAGCTCTCTCCAGGCCTTCTTTTATCTGACGGTCATTCTCACTGTGTTTTGTAGCAGTCTCATAGTCGTTAATAGCTGGAAAACAAAAATGCAGGATAGAATCAGTATCGTTTACTCATTTAAAGCAGCTAATGGGAAGTGAAGGACAGTATATTTAAAGGCAGTCCTTCAACGGAAAAAACACAGGCTTCAAGACCTTGTTGTGGCTAAAGTGTCTTTGAGCAAGGCATGGAAATCCTTCTACGTCACGGTCACAGGGTAATGTGTGTCTGAGCCTCCAATTAGATGATGAACCAAACAAAAAGACACACAAGAATTTACATGGATCTAACAATAATTTCATTACTTTTCAGTTTGTGCCTTACTTTACTCAATATAGCCATCGTGACACCAGCATTGCTGTGGGACAAGTCTATAGCCGGGTTTCTTGATTCTCCACCGGCTGACATTTTCAGACATCTAATCAATCAATCACTAAAGAAGACAAATATTTGCTGTAGTTTGTGGCTGATTTTGGATGTTGGTATTTGTCTTAAGTGTCCCATTAAAATAAATAAATAAATAAATAAATATATAAAAGACTAAGAGTCAACAGCCATGCTAGCAGCTCTGTGAGGCTGTACTTACACACAGCGGTGCTTTGAGCTAAATGGTAATATCGGCATGCTAACATGCTCACAATGGAAATTCCAACATGCTGATGTTTAGCAGATATAATGATTGACATGCTCACTGTCTTAGTTTAGTGCATTAGCATGCTAATGCTAATACCTGCTAATTAGCACTAAACACAAAGTACAGCTGAGGCTGATGGGAATGTCATAAGTTTAGCAGTTATTTAGTCATAAAGTTTTGGGCAAATAGAAATTTTGACCTGATGATTGAGTTAGAGGAACATGAATGTCTGGGCCAACTGACACTGCACGATGCCGCTAGCATGGCTAAAAAATCAAATAGGCTACTATATCTGAACTGTTGTCACATTTATCTAAAGACAAATAACTACACTAAAGTATTGCATTGGATGAGCATTTTTTAATCAAACTGTTGAGGCTTGCTGAGACTGTTGTGTTTGAGATGTGATCATCTGCAGTGAAGTAAGTGATGTAATATTTAACACAAACAACAGTCATGATCAAAAAAACATGTACAATAAAAGCCCTGGTTGGAAATAACTGAAAATTACTCCTACATTTAAAAGAATATTATTGTTGCAAGAATCATTGGTATTGTTGACTTTTTCATATCGCCATCACTATAACAAACATTAGGACCTACATCACATTATTTGACTAGTGTCCTTAGTAATCCCATATCTGAAAATGCTTGATTTTGTCCTATTAAATAAACCACTTTAATCATTAAGTAAGCCCCATCACCTTCAGATCATGTTGCAGCAGCTCCAGGCTGTTCGTGTGCACACGTTTGGGTGCTTTGAAGCTTGTTTACCCTGTGAGGTACTGAGGTGAATTTAACACCCATGGGTTCTGACAGTTTAAAAGCCAACATGAGGTCTGGCCTTCCCACCTGCTGATGTGTTCATGCCATGTTAATGACAACATACACAGCCTCAGCTCAGCCAGTATCTGCTGCGGTTGCAGGATCTTAGTGAAGGATGTTATTACTCTGGGGCTGAGCTGCCTGGAGTGATGGTGATGTTAATTGTTGGTTTAATTGGATGTTGTGTATGTTTTGTTTTTTCTTTTTAATTATGACATGCTAGGGACTTGTTTAAACCTTATTTTGGCATTTTATTCTACCACAAATGGGAACATTATGAATAAGGTTTATATGAATTAAACTAAAACTGACATGGAGCTTTAATCCATCTCCTTGTTCTTTTTTTATGGCTGCTATTTTCTTTGCATGTGGGTTGACTTTTACATCTAACACTTCTCTATGAGCGGTAAGCGGAGATAAAACTAAAATAAAACATCACGGTGTCACTAACCTCATTTGGATATGAGCAAACAGAAATAAATTTCCACTTGTGCCTGTAGAGCACCAAATGTTAGCTTAGGATGATTTTGTAAATTAAAGTGTCATTTATTTTCTTCTCTAAAAATCTATCAATGTGGGATAAAATTTAGCTTTTTCAAGCACTTCACAATCAGACATCTGAGCATGAGGGCTTTATTTTCAGCGCCTGCACTATGCTGGCAAAGTGGCGTTTCTTGATGCACACCGAGGTTCTTTCCTCGCCTGTGCCAGTTTCCTATTTGGGTGACTCACACCGCACCACAATGGGAGGAGAGGCGTAGTACGGAGAGTGTCTCTGGCAATCCAATGGCACACTGACCACGTTTTGCACTTTTGAACAGATCAGCAGCACACTATTCCCATGTGAGTAATTTTTGTCACTGTAATTAGTCGAGGCACATGCACATAATCCTTTCCAAAATCTCACAAACTTCTTTTATTAATGTTTGCATTGTTTGACTATACGACTATGCTGTCACTCACCTGTGTTTCAGAGTATATTTGTAATTTGTTTGTATTGGATTATACATTTTCCAACATTTGATCCAGTTTTTGGCTAGTATCAGACCGATAGTCATAGTGAGTATCGAATGTGTGAGAGTTTCGTAATACACTGAGCAGCTGGATTGAAACCAGGGTTTGGATATTGCATTGGCAATCTGTACAAAAAGACAATGAGATGGGGGGGTGTGTGTTTACACTAAGTTTCAAACTTAATTGACAGATAAACACAAAATGTAGGCAGGGATTTTCACAAATATCCATTGGTTGTTTGCACGGTGGTAGCAGAACATCAGGTGACAGGTAAAATGATGGCTGGGAGAAAAGACTATTCCTGGGGATTTCACCATCTGCCATCATTGGACTTTCTGCGATTTGACAACAGATAGGGGAGACTGTTGTTTCAGCCTAATCCCCTCTCTGCCAGCAAAGGCTTCATGGAGATAGTAAGTGTTGTGTGTGTGTGTTTTGGCACTGCCACTGAAGAATGGCTGTAGGCTTGATAAACAAGAAATTCTGCTTTATTTCAGCCAGCAGTTCAGGGCAGCTCTACATCATGCAGGCTATACTTACTTCTAACACATTGTGCTCCACACCTAATTCTGATTATACAGTACAGGATAAGCACTCTAACAGATGACGTTTATCTATTTCAGGCTTTAGACATAGCAGTTATATGCTTTAACCAAATTAGATATGTAAACCCTTGCTGTATTGTGCTTATTTAAATTCAAAGTCAAAGTGGATCTGGTGATGAAGAGAAAGATTGTGTTAAATGAGGCAGAGTTTAATTGGATGTGAGCGTCCCCCTTTCTGACTGTATGCTGTCTGACAGCATTTTCTTTGGATGCTTACATTAAAATCACATTACTTTTCCAGTAGAGATAAACAAATTCCAACAAATAAAATCAAATTTGTAAGATGCTTATATGGTGTGTCATTGATATATTAACTTTATTTCACTGTGTATTTTTTGTACTGTTACAAGGACCCCTTGTGTTAGACTCCTGCCATGACACCAGTTAGTTGTGTAGTAGAGTTTGTGTTATTACAACATACAGTCGTGGAAAAAATTATTAGACCACCCTTGTTTTCTTCAATTTCTTGTTCATTTCAATGTCTGGTACCACTAAAGGTATATTACCTGAAGAATACAATGAACACGACAAAAAATGCAGCCGATTACATAATACTTTATGTCCTATTTGACATGCTTAAGCTTAATTGTATTCCCAGGGTATATAAGAGGCCATTTCATGTCATAAGCAGCACTGCACATGCAAAGGCCTAGAGTGGTTTCCTGCTTACATTCAAGCCGTAGCACAACTCAGAAGTTGTCAGCTCTCACATAATGCCTAAAACAAAAGAATTATGTGAAGCCACAAAGGCAGCCATCTTGGCACTGCTGGAAATTGGCATGAGTGAGAGACAGGTAGCCAAAAAACTGAAGATCTCCAAGACAGCCGTTCATTACACCAAGAAAAAGCAAGCCGAACATGGTACTACCAAATTGCTAGCTGGTCGAGGCAGGAAACGTCTTTCTACCCCACGAGATGACCATGCACTCATCCGTTCCTGTGTCAGGAATCGTCGTCAGACCTCCAGGGACCTTAACAATGAGTGGGCACTGTCGAGAAATGTGACTTGTTCGGCAAGGACAGTTCGAAACTGACTTCTTGAAGCTGGTCTGAAGTCACACAGGGCACGGAAGAAGCCCTTCATCAACGAAAGGCAGAGGAAGGCCCGGTTACTCTTCGCTAGGGATCACAAGGATTGGACTGTTGATGATTGGGCTAAGGTTGTCTTCAGTGATGAATCCAATTTTGAGTTGATGCCCACTCCAGCCAACTTACTGGTTAGGAGGAACCCTGGAGAAGCCTACAAACCAGACTGTCTTGCCCCTACAGTAAAACATGGGGGTGGATCAGTGATGATCTGGGGTTGTTTCAATATGGGTGGAACAGGGCAAATGCAATTGTGTGAAGGGCGATTGAACCAGGTCACGTACAGGGCTACTCTTGAAAACAGTCTTCTTCCATCAGCTGGAAAACTCTTTCCTGCCTCGAATGACTGGATTTTCCAACAAGACAATGCCCCTTGCCACACGGCAAGGTCAGTTAAAGCCTGGATGGAGAACCGGAACATTCGAACCATGCCTTGGCCTGCTCAATCACCAGATCTAAATCCAATTGAAAACCTGTGGAAAATCATCAAACTCAAAATGGAGACCCACAAGCCCAAAAACAAAGCACATTTGTTTGAATTGTTCCAACAGGAATGGGCTGCTGTGACAGCAGAACAATGTCAGAAGCTGGTGGAGAGCATGCCAAGACGCATGGCTGCAGTCATCAAAAACAATGGTTATGCAATCAAGTACTAACTCCTGTGTGTATCAGGTGACTAAAACAGACAGAAAAGAAAACATGGAATGCCTAAAAGCACTGTTTTTGGCAGTACAATGCCATAGCTATTGATGTAAGAACTTAAGTGATTTTGGTTATTATCAAGAAAACCATGGAAAATGGCTAGATATCACTCTTATGAGCTATTTTTGTTGTTATCATTATATTTGTCCAAACAAATGTACCTTTAGTTGTACCAGGCATTAAAATGAACAAGAAATTGAAGAAAACAAGGGTGGTCTAATATTTTTTTCCACGACTGTACACTCAGTTACCAGTTTATTATTAGGCACAGCTAGCTAAAACTAATGCAGTTTAATACAACAGCCTTTCAATAAATCCTACCTTCAAAAAGGTTATACTGTTCAGTTTGATGTTAATTCAAGTGTACGGACATTTTGGAGGCTGCAATTTGTGGTGCTGTTAAACTGTATTGCATCATACTGACAGGTATGGTGATGGTACAGCCTATCAACACATCTCTCAACATAGTTTGAACATTATTATTATTATTATTATTACAGGACTGTTGTATTAGACTGCATTAGTTTTAGCTAGGTGTACCTAATAATCTGGCAACTGAGTGTAGATTTCAGTAACTTCACTGAAATGATTGTGTTCTTATCACCAAAACTTTACTAATAAAAACAGCAGAGCTGTTAAGAACAAAAATCATATTTATATACAGTAGGTGTTAATATATCGCTGCACTTCGTTTCCAAACAGCTTCCATCTACACTACACCTGTGTGATAATCCAGTCCATCTTCAACAAAAAGACAGTGGCCATGGACTTTCTCAGCTGAAATGGATAAATTCCCGGTGAAATTGGTAAACTCAACCGCATTCAGTGTGACCCTGGATCTGAGTGTGGGAATTTAATGGACTGACTCCATTCAATTGAAAAATAAATAGATCTCAACAACATACAGCTACATCTGTCAGACTTACCTTCCTCATACTGTTCGTCTTGGACATAGGCCTCAGCTCTGTCCTTCAGCACGTTAACATTCTCAGGATCTGACTGGAGGACTTCGCTACACACTGAGATAGCTCTGCTAGCCTGCTGGCCCTGGTCATGAACACAAAGAAAACACGTTGCTTGGATTGTTTAAATGAAATCAAAGAGTGAGCTAATACATCTCATGGCAGCAGGGGTCTTACCTGTGCCAGCGCATGGCAGATGCGCTCCTTGGCAAGGAGAGAGAAATGGGGCACGTTGGGCTCAGTCTTCATCACTGCCTCATATTTGCTCACTGCGTCTTCATACCTAAAAGAGCAGTTAGCAGGTAGGCTGTCGATACAGCAGAATGCAACATGGATCATTGCACCCACAAACATCATGCCGCTCTGTTAAGTCTTGTGAATATGATATCTAATATATGTCAAATATGATGTGACATTCATTCACATTAAGATGGGATTTGCACGCCTGTTTTTAAGACCAGAAAGTCGGCGCGCTTGAGGGTAAGGAAGCAGTGATTCTACAGCTGATGCAATCCCTGGTATTCAGAGGGGATATTATTTTATATTTACAGGGATATGCAATTGCCTGAACACACACACACATACACACCTCTGCTCTTGCATGAGTTCCTCTGCAGACTGGATCTGTTTGTTGAGCTTCTTGACCTGCTTGTAATGGCTGTAACACTGCTTGTGATCAGGATCAAGCTTCAGGCACTCTCGCACCTCACTGCAGATCAGACAAGAGGAGGAGGAGGAGGAGGAGGAAGGTAAGAACAGGCTCATTTTCCATATTACCTGATGTAAGTGCAATACTGCCAACTTACAGGGGATGAACAAAAATAACAAGAACACCTTCAAATAACCCGCAACAGTCCAGCTGTGAAAACACTTAGGTGAAGCTCAAACTGTTTTGGTCATTTTTGAAGCTATAGTTTGTTGTTAAACAAATATCCCATTATAAGTAAGTGTTGCTGAGGGTCTACATGTGATCATTGCTCCTCTTTTGCTAATGCAGTTTTTCTGTGTTTAGCATGTGCATTTTTGTATGTGCCAGCTATCAAAAATCAGAAAATAATCATCTTTATGTGACAAAGTGGCAAGATAGGCACTGTTTGGATCCCTAGTGTCTGCAAATATTTATAATTTGGCGAGTGGAAATGTCTTAGCCATGACTGGAAGATATTTATACTTTGAGGTATCATCACCACAAAAATGACCAAGTTTAGAGAAAAAAAGTCTCGACAATGAACAAACTATATGAGCCATTTACTGCACGACTAGTGTGTTGTATTGTGTTTTTGTCCACCTCCTTGTCACATAAAGACAAATGCAATACATACATATTTATAAATATCATCTTGCCAATAGTCCTCTGCAGCACTACACTGATATGAAGTAGAGCTTCAATCCATGACGTTTACAAAAAACAGAGTATCTTTAGATGGATAATGTCAATGTATAAAAATAATTTAGATGTAATCTGTTGGAGAAATGATTGTTCCATGTTTGATTCTGGGAGCTTAGTAATTAGGAAGTTCTCTCATAGTGAGAGAACTTTGTTAAATCCTGGCACTTGTCACAATGTCTGATTCTGATACAGTATGGGAGCTTCCTCAAAGAAAGCAGTCTGCAAGTGGGTCTTACTTGAGGGACATCTCATGGTCTCCAAGATTATAGTAGATGGTGCTGAGTTTGTAGAAAGCCTGGGTGTTGTCATTCTTTAACTTGGATGCAGCTTTAAGGTCACTGATGGCCTTCCCCATCTCTCCCAATTGAATAAAACACTCTGCTCGCATCTCCCGAGAGGTCACATCCCAAACGCAAGTCTGTAACAGGTGGACAATAATTTTTACAAACTGCAGTACTAGTTACTATACAAATGCTCTGTGCAGTCTGCAGTGATGATAAAACGGTCAATGTCATGCTTGCAGGGAAATTAGGCAATGCTGACAAGGTAGGTATCTTACCTCAATGATAGCCTCAAGCTGGGCAGCAGCTGTCACATAATCGTGGCTGTTGAAGCTGCTGTGTGCCTGAGCCACCAGCCGCTGAATTTCATCTGACTTTGTCAGCTGACTCTGGGCTTCCCTCTCCTCTTTGTCACTGGGGTTGGACTTCAGCTGGAACATTGCAAGGCAAGGCATTACATTGCAGACTTATAGATATGATTAAAGCAGTTTAACGGGAAAAAAAGACTAGTTTGATTTAGTCCTTCACCAACGCATTCCAATATGAGCTCTTATATTTCTGAAGAGGTTCTTGTGCCAACTTTGCCTCTTGAAAGTATTGCCTATCACAGCAGTAGCAGGCCTTACCATTCCCTAAACCCATTACATTATAATCGTCCTCATCATAGAGGTCATCATATTCACAAGAGCAATCTCAGCTAATCCTTTACAAATAGACCTGGGTACCCTTTAAGTGTTTCCTGCTAGCTCAGCTTAGGAAAGAGTGTAATGGATAAATGTCATGCATTATACTAGGCCAACGTTGCGGACTGCTGAAGCAGCAGAACAGCATGCACCTCTGGCCAGATCCCTTGATATTATACCAGCAAAGTGTTGTCCACGTAAAACTGCACAAGCCCGGATGCCCGTTGGCTCTGCTGGGAATGTGGAAGGAAGAGGCATCACACGTTTGTAATTATAAAAGTCACTGTTTAACCTGTATTTAGTCAGTTTAGCCGCCTGTAGCACATTGCACTCTTTCATATTAGGCACCTGAGGTTTTACATTACAGCCTGCCAAACAGGAATACAGGACTAACCACTGAGCTTCAATGTACATATAATAAAGCTAATCAAAAGGTGACTGGTAGTCTGTGTGTTCAGTAAAAGGAAATGTAAAGGCAAGGAGCTAATGGTCAAAACAGGTCTATGAGGCTGTAGGCCCACCACATGCCCTTGGCACAATGTGACACTGTCTGACATTCACATCCTATCCCCATATAGACGAGGAACTTAATATTTCCCTGCATGATTACCTCACCTGAGAATACAGCAGCTTTAAATGGAATCTAAGAACTAATACTAGATATAACAAGGGCATTTATGTCTTCTGGGAGTGTTGTGAAACTTCACTGTAAAAATGGTAATTCTAATGGAAAATGCATTAGCGAGCTCCAGTCTTAATCCTTAACGAGCACCTAAAAATGATCCCTAGAGGCCCAAATGGGAGTTCACTGCCAATTTAAAGTGTAACTACACCCTCAAATTCTGCTAGAACCCTCCCTCCCAGCATATTTAATGCCTTATGTGCATCCATTTTAATTTCCTTGCTTCTTGGCTTCAAAGAATTTTGTTAAGTCCATTCACCCCATCAATAACAAAACCTCTCATGTTGTCAACCTTATAGTATAACTGTATAGTATAGTAAAATAAATCAAGTGTGCACACTGCATAGAAAAACACAAATACCCTTCACCACAATTAAGCCGTTAATAAGTTGAACTATTGTCCTTATTTTAAATCATATTGAAAAAAACATGAAGCCTAGTTTACATGCTTGAGTTTAGTTTCACTACACCACCAGGCTACAGAACAACACTGACACCTCCTGGTGAACTCTAACAAAATAGTGACTACCCCTCTCAGTCTTGTAGCTGAAGAGTTTAAACAGGACATTACTATACTTACCACCTTCTTAAAGTCACTCTCTGCTTCATCTAGTCTCCCCTGCTTCAGAAGGAGGTTTCCTCTCTGAAGCCGTGCCTGTTAAAGAGAGGGAGAGATAACTTTTTTTTGCATAAGACTGCAAATATAGACTTATCAACACTGCTGACACAACTGACCGGTTTCCCAGCACAGCTGTGCCTGGAGCTGATTTGAACTAGAAAACATGCACATATTTATACTATATATATATATACATACATACATAAATATAGCAGCTTCTACCAATTATTTGTGTAAATGTGTTTCCCACACAATTCTGTCAGACCTACAATGTAATTCTGCAGTAGGTCATAAAACTGTGTCCAACTGTGTGAAAATAAATGATTTCAGACCAACTGATGTAAGAAACTCACAGATGTGAAGTCTGGTTTGAGCTCAATGACTCTGCTCAGATCTGGCAGTGCAGACTTCGACTTTCCCATTGCTAGAAACACTGTAGCTCTCCTGTAGTAGGCCATGTAGTTTTTGGGATCTCTGTCTGACAGAAGGACAAAGACAACATGACTTTTGAATTATATTTCCTAGTGTAAAAACCAAGGTAAACATTTTATCTTTACAACTTACCCACAGCAGCATGGAAATGAGAGAGCGCATCGGCTAGTTGGCCAGCAGCGAGCAGTTTCTTCCCCATCTCCATATGATTGTCCACACTCCCATCCCTGCCACATTTCACTCCTGAAAACATACACAATACTAATATATTCCACCACAATACTGCGCATATTACTACAGACTAGCGTTACAACGGTAACTAATTTATCCACGTTAAATACCGACCAACGACAGACAGCAGCATGTCATTCAATCAGTAAAGTTAGAGAGAGATGACTTTGACATGTAAGCTAGCTTAACGTTAGCTGATATACCGGTACCTATGTTGTAAGTTAACGTTTGGTTAGCTTAAAGACACTAACATTACCAAAGTAATTTTTTAGTTTTTGATCACCAAACTGGTTACTTTAACTAATAAGCTAAAAGCGGTTTGCCTCGATATAACTGATTAGCTAGCTTAACGTTAGCCAATAGTTATCGATTTCGCTAGCTAACGTTACCATTGACATTAGCGAAATAACGTTATTTTGACTAAAAGCAGGCTGTCTGAACAAAAGTCAAAGTTCTAACTTTGTTAATGGTAATGTTAAACAGCTAGTAGCTATCATTAGCTTGTCTAGTACAGTATAGTCAGCTTCTTACCTTCATATCTCATATCAATCAAAACAAGAACATATGGGATGTAAGTCAGTATTTTGTGAGCAACATGGTCTATGGAAACCATGGTTAGATTTGCATCAGAGAGGTCCTATCTCGTTATGTCCCACTAACTTCAGCCGATGTTATTTAAACTAATGTTTCACTCAATTCTGAACAGTCCCATGTATTGACTGCCCGTAAGCATTGCTTCTCTTTTCCCAGTCACGGCAGAGCAGCGAACGCAACCGACCGGTCGTGGGTGACTGTGATTGGCTGGATTCTTTGGAAAACCCCGCCCACCTTTGATGGTTCAACAGAGAGGAGCCACGGCAGCACAAGACGGTCATTACTGTGTTACTGTGCGTGTGTGTGCGTGTGTGCGTGTGAATATGTGGTGGAAAAAGTATTTAAATCCTCTCTAGTCATATATATCATTACAAAAGGTCCCTCCTTTGGCAAGAATACAGTAGCAGTAAGATATCATTATTGTGTCAAATGTAGATGCAATATACTGTGAAGTATGGTGCTTATGAGAGTGGTAAATCAGGGAGCAGACATTTAGCAATGGTGGAAGAAATATTCAGATGATTTACTTAAGTAAAAGTAGCAATTCCACAATATAAAAATACTCCATTACATTACAACTAAAGGTCCTACATTCAAAAGTTTTAGCAATAAAATGTTAAAGTGAAACACACAAACATCCTTACATCTCATAACCTTGGTGTGATCTTTTTTTTTTCTTTCTTTTTTTTTGCAGTGACTCATCCATTCTTTCTGCTGTGAATCAATATCAAAACTTTGTTTTATTGCAAATTTCTATATCTGACAGTGTTAAATGAAAGCATGCAACCTTCAGTCAGCTTTTAAGCATATTAATCCAGAGATGCGTAGCTTACATGTTAAGTCAACATCAAGTTCTGGCACTATTAGTTCTGTGTTCATGTATAGATAGTTTTATTCTATCTACATTTCTATATGTAGTTCATTCATGTTGGCCTCAGGTCAGAGCAAGAGACCATGAGATATCAAAATATGTTCAGACAAAACAGTAGCATTAAAAACATTATTCATGGTTACAACAACAACAAAACAACTAAATAACTAATAAACACATGTTTTGTGTCCTTACAAGTGATCTTTTGCATGATTTCATTATATCATCTTGTCATCATCCAGGCCATGATGTCTTTTAATTTCACAGGTGTAAAAAATAAAATTAATGATGGCTGAATTCCATTTACGTGCTTCAGTTTCAGGGTCCTGGTATTGTACATGATGGCTCACTGTCACACTGTCATGGCTTACTGGGACACTTGAATAGAACAGAGCCATCGTTAATGTTAATAGTAACACCTGTGCTTTTCCTACTATGACAAGTCAAAATGTCTGTTGTGGAAAAAAGCCTATTCTAAAAGCTACTATTAAAGCTCAAGTACAGACTATTATAAAATAACTCCTAATAAGTCACCCAGAGTTTTCACAAAGGACAGAAATGCAGAATATTTTCCACCTTTGAAAAGAGGTCACACATAAGCATTTGTAGCTGAGGTCTTTGTGGCACTGGTGATCCCAGAGATGCTGCTGGTTCTGCTGCCACTGCTGCCCCTTGATTTTCTGCTCTCACTGATGATTGTATGAGCCGAAGACACAATGCTCTTTTTTGTCGGAACAACTGTGTAGGCATCAGGGAACTGGTTGACAGGGAATCTTTCTGAGCTGTGAGGTTTAGATTCAAGAAACGGATGGTTAGAGGAGAGGGACAAATAATAGAAATGCTGGAGAGAGAAAAAAAAAAGATACAGTAGAGCAATTTCACCTTGAGTGGCACGCTTCCCTCCCTGCAAAGATACTGTAAATAAGGCCTCCAACAATAAGTAAGGTGGAGCCTCCCCAGCCGATATAAACACCAACCCCTATTTCAAACCTGGCAATGAATACAAGAATAATACATTAATGTAGAGTTCTTCCTTCATAGAATCATCTAATAAATGTTGATGCATGAAATGAGGTGAGTTTGTTGTATATTTTATCGATGTCATTTAAAAATTGTACGTACTTCTGTGCTTTGAAGTTAGGGTCTTGAAATTCTGCTCTAATTCTGTTCCCATAATAGGAGAAAGCAATCATAGCACACATCCCTGAGACAATGGGACACATATTAATTTTAGGATTAATCATATAGTGTACTGCAATGTGACTTCTTCGAAATAACTCTCAGTGTAACATCTTACCTCCGATAAGGTAGTTCATCCCCCCAGCAAAGGTCACTCTAGCATTAGCAATCTCTGATCCCCCAATCTTGGTGCACTTCATTCCCACTAAGACCAGAATTGATCCAAAGAAAGCCAGGATAATAGAGATGATGATGAGAGCGCGGCACATGTGAATGTCCCCTGTCCAAGAACAGCAAAACAATGTTAAGCACACATTACAACATGCAGTTAAAAAGACAAATCTTCTTTTGTATCTTGTTTTTAATTATCATTATTTTTACTTACAGTTAAGTGCAAGCATTGATGGAATTCCCCTGCAGTCAGACACCCCAGTTGAATCAGATACACAATCCATCCACAGGTTGGAGTAGTAGTTTGAAGTGGTCAAGACTATGTTCTCTACCTCAGACCAAGTCCAGATCTCTGTGGGCATGGTGGAACAGACCAGGATCCATCCAGATACACAGACCACAAAGCAGCCAATCTCCATGTACATCACCACAGTCCTGTAACTCATGCTTGCCTTGAAGTTGATCCTCCAGACAGAGATAAGGCAAATCCAAGCAATGGCACAACAGCTCCAGAACACAAACTGCGAGGCACCTGTGTGTCCGGCGCACAAGAGGCAGAACATGGTTTGTGTACATCATCACATGTTTTGCCTTGAAATGCGATTGAAGGTCACTTTGGTGATGGTGTTTGTTGTTGGTATGGCGCCCATGAGCCTACCAGCATGGGTTCAGTTTTGTGTACCATTTAGCTCTTACTTCAGATGGTGTGTTAAAATCTAAAAATGTGAACAAGGCACTAGGCTTATCACGTCCTTGAATGATAAAAGATTTATAAATGCTGGCACTATTTTGTTACGGGTTGATGATGTTGGCAGAAGAATAATATATTTATATTTGCATAAAAGGCTACACTGGTGCAAAATAACAAGGACTGTCATGAGTAATATCATTAAGTAATACATTATATTCACTGAAAAAAATAATTGGATAAACACAATACTCATTATACGTACAAAGGTTTTTTTTATTATAGATATTCCAGTGACATTCTTAATTGTAATATGTGCTTTGGTTAAATCACAACAAAGTTAACAAATGATGAGTAAACACAAGACATTGTATCAGCAAAAATTGCTAATGTACATATGATTGATATTTTTTCATCCTATTTACAATGTGAGATATGCTGATTGTTAGTTAATCAGATTTGGAGCTATTATGTCTTGTTGTTTTAAAAGAAAACTATATAGCTTTGAGCTACTACACAAATGCATCTCTTTCTGAGATTTTCGTCCGTGTTGTCAGAGAGAGCTTTGAGATCTTGGAGCTGCTGGATCCTCCTGATCCCATATAAGATCCAGGTTTGTAGTATCCGCTGTACTGGGTTCTTCCTCTGGAGCGAGGGGACATAGTTCCTCCATAGTTATATACCACTTTACTGCAAGATCAAAACATTGCCAAAGTTAATAATGTGGTATGAACTCAGCAGTCACAGGATAAAGGGAGAAGATTGACGAATTTGAATACCTTTCAGGGCGGACTACCCGGCAGTGAGAGACGACAGTCACAGCGTAAAGCACAGCCCCTAAAATGATGAAAAAGCATCCAACCAATCCTAGAAATATGGGAGGTCCTAGGTCATACCTGGAATTAGTTTAAATGTAAGAAGAAAAGTCATGATATATTGTACATACTGTAAATACTACATACTACAAGCCCATCCACCCCTCCCTCCCATCCTCTGATATCTCCTTTCTCAACGAGCTTAACAATTTTTACGCTCGTTTTGACAAGGACAACCAGGAGCCTGCATCCAAGACAGAGCTGACTGCAGATCACCAACCCCTAACACTCTCCCCCACTGATGTCAGAGCAGTGCTGAGCAGGATCAACGCACGCAAAGCTGCTGGCCCCGATGGCATCCCTGGACGTGTGCTCAGAGCATGTGCTGGGGAGCTGGCGGGGGTCCTGTTTCAAGACCACTTCCATCGTACCAGTACCAAAACACTCCACTCCAACATGTCTCAACGACTACCGCCCAGTAGCACTCACCCCCATCATCACAAAGTGTTTGGAGCAGCTGGTTCTGGCACATCTCAAATCTTGTCTTCCCCCCACCCTGGACCCCCACCAATTTGCCTACCGCGTGAATAGGAGCACAGAAGATGCAGTCTCCATAGCGCTGCACTCTGTCCTCTCACACCTGGACAATGTCAACACATATGCCAGAATGCTGTTCATAGACTTCAGTTCAGCATTTAACACTTTCATCCCCTCCAAATTAATCACAAAACTGACAGATCTGGGCATCAGTGCTCCTATTTGCAACTGGTTGTTGGACTTTCTGACCAACAGGTCTCAACGTGTTCGGTCAGACCACCACTACTCCTCCACCCTCACCCTAAACACTGGCGTACCACAAGGCTGTGTGATGAGTCCGTTCCTCTACTCCCTCTTCACTCACGACTGCAGACCTGTACATGGCTCTAACACCATCATCAAGTTTGCGGATGACACCACAGTGATTGGCCTCATCAAGGACAACGAGGAGTCAGCCTACAGAGAGGAGGTGGACCACCTGGCTGTGTGGTGCGATGAGAACAACCTGTTGCTCAACACCAATAAGACCAAGGAACTCATTGTGGACTTCAGAAGGAATGCTGACACACACCCACCCATCCATATCAACGGTGCGGCGGTGGAGTGTGTGACCAGCTTCAAATTCTTGGGGATCCACATCTCGCAGGACCTCACCTGGTTGACTAACTGCTCCTACCTGGTTAAGAAGGCTCACCAGCGCCTCTTTTTTCTGAGGACTCTTAAGAAAAACCACCTCTCTTCAGACATCCTGGTGAACTTCTACCGTTGCACCATCGAGAGCATCCTAACCCACTGCATTATAGTTTGGTATGGGAATTGCTCTGTCTCGGACCGGAAGGCGCTGCAGAGGGTGGTGAAAACTGCCCAGCGCATCTCTGGAGCCTCACTTCCTGCTATTGAGGACATCTACAGGAAGCGTTGTCTCAGGAGAGCAAAGAACATCAGAAAAGACTCCTGCCACCCAGCACACAAACTGTTTGCCCTCCTGCCCTCTGGGAGGCGCTACAGGAGTCTCCGGACCAAAACCACCAGGTTCAGGAACAGTTTTTTCCCATCAGCTGTCTCCCTGCTGAACTCTGCCCCCTGACGTCTCCCCCCACACACACACACACACACACACACACACACTTACCAACCCCCTTGGACCAAACTTGAATGACATCACTGCACTATTAAGTACTCTTTTTTTTAATCTGCTTGCACTAAATAATACCATTGCACTACTGTACATTCAAACCGCACATTCTGCACTTTATGTATACTTTCTGTATATACTGTAAATATTCATATACCCTGTATATTTATATTCATTATGTTATTCTACTGCTTATGCACTTCTGGTTAGATGCTATCTGCATTTCGTTGCCTTGTACCTGTGACATGTGCAATGACAATAAAGTTGAATCTAATCTGATCTAAAATACATCAGATTTTGCGTCATATTTTACTGTGGTTTATGGTGATGTAGATCAGTGTGAGAAACGTACCGTAAGATTCCTGGTCCTACTCTTTGAGCAAGGGATGTTCTGGCAATCCTGTTGATGTATAAGCAGTAGCCAGAAATATTTGATAAACCTGTGTGCAGAGGTTTTGTTGATACCAAGAAATAATGAGGGCAAAACATTTCTGTCATTTACAGAGACAAACAGGGGTGTGTTCTGTACTCACCTCCAGTGCAATGAAACACTGCTCCGGCAAGAAGCAGTTTGTCCTTGGTTTTATCAGCTCCACCAATGTAAGTGCACTCCATCCCAGCAAAGCAAAGTACTACACCAAAGAATCCAAGCGTTAACCCGCACATTAGCAATCCTCGTACTCCCTGGAGAAAAGCTGTGAGAAACAGAAAGAAAGAGCTCAGACAAGAAAAAAAACCCAGTAATTTCTCTCAGACAGAAAAAAAGCTGATATGAATATGAAGTTAAATCTCTTTGAAGGATATCCAAAGCTCCTTTATATTTGTTACAGGGACTAGACACAATAATGTGAACACCTGTACAATAAGATTAAGTCCAGCTAAACTAAATAATAAATGCTATATTTGCAATGCTTAGAATAGTTTTGTCAGTTTTGCTGAGACTTTTTCAGCAAGGGTTTGATTCAGCCAAATGGTAACTTTCGAGGCAGTGGTGACAAACCATAAGATGCACCTTACAATCTAAAGCAATCCAACCCAAAATATAAAGTACAGCTTCAAAAATGACCATAGTCAGCTGGTCCAACACCTTTCTGACACAGTTGTAACAAAGATTTAACAGTATAAGAAGATTGCTTTATTGTGTCCACCCTTTTATTGTGCACACTCAGAGAAAGCTCTGGTGTAAACTCAATGTCACTGAGAGCACATCCATTGCTATAGTATAATCTACCTGTTGAACCACAGGACTTCACATTCTTCTATTCATTCAGAGTGGAAAATCTTAACATGCACGGCAACAGTACCTGAAGCCATTAGATTGAGGCTATAGAGTATAAAGTACAATATTTCCTCTTGAAATGTGACTTAACGTAGCCTACACATTCTCACAAAACTGGCATGTTAAATTACATTGATGCCCTGATTCTGTAGAAGTCAGTATTTATCAGTTGTATTCTTAATGTTCAGAATATTTGAAGGTTTTCTTGGGACAAATTAATTTTAATTTTAATTATTTATTATTATCTATTACTTAATTTACTTTTATGTGTTTATATGTTCACCCTGGCACCTTAAAGTGAGTCTATATGACTTTTTCTCAACAGCCACTGCGACCTCAAGAAGTGACAATAATGGGATAATGTTATAAGTAGAGAAGAATCATAAGGTCAGCTAACTGAACCAGTAATTTTATTTACATAGAAATATCTACCTACTGTAAGGTTAGCTAACATTAGCAACCAAAAGCTACTGGTCACACCAGACCAAGTAAGGCTTCACTGGCAAAACCTTTGAGTGTATTGAAATTAACAAGGGGAGCATTTTATTGCTTATGAATTCCAACTTTTCATTTCTAAGACAAAGATTATGTTATTTATTCTTCAAATGTCAATCAAATGTCCCATAGTCTCACTTTAAGCACTGGTGTAAACTCAGTGTCACTGTGAACACCTATCTCCACCTGTTAAATTACAGGACTGCATATCTTCCTTCAGATTGAAAGGCTTACAGAGACAGTATTAGAAACATCATTGCTGAGTTATGTACAACATGTGAAGCACTTACGGGTGACACTCCAGAGCACAGGGAAGTCTCTACAGTTGTTCACAGCTGCGGAGTTGGTGTAACAATCCTTCCAGAGGTTGGACCAGTACCAGGCCACTTTGATGATAAAGGAGCCTCCTTCTCCTCCTAATTGGGCGATCCTCCAATAGTCCATGGCCATGGTGCACAGCACAAACAGCCATCCCAGTGATGAAATCAAGAAGCCAAATATTTGCATCAGACGTTTATTCATTTCTGAAATCACTAAATGAAAGCAGGTAGCGTCCACTCAGTTGGGTCGAAGCACAAAACACACTAAATGTCAACTCAGTGGTGAGCAGGATCACGAGTCGTTTCTTGTTTCATTTCAAAGGGTGGACAGGACAGGATGGCTGTGTCTGTGCCGTGTGCTGTTAGTGTTGATGAGGGCTCTGTGCAATTGTGTGATATGTTTACTGTAAACCTTCTGGAGTGTGCCACCTCCACCACCTCTAGCTACCTTTTCAGGTGTACATCCCTTCTGCATCCACTAGTATGTAGCAACAATATATTTAATATGTATTGACAGTAAAAAACAAAGCCCAGGCTTGTAACCACGTTAAACTGTTTGATTATTTTCGTTTACCACACTAACATATTATTAGGATAAGGTACCAATAAAGTGAAAAGGCTGACTCTCACTGATCTTCCTAGGAGAACATAACAAAAAGTGAAAAGTGCTGCCCTCTTCAGACCGGCTGCCATCACTGAGGAAAAGATATGACATAATCTGTTGACAAAACAAGCAAAACACATAACAGTCAGCTGAATTTCAATTTTATTTTATTTTTAATCTGTGTTATTTCTAGTCACATACTCTGCTAAAAACCCAGCGTCTTCTCATCATTCGCCACATGTTTCACTACTAACAGAGACAATGACAAGATGCAGCCCTGTTTAGACCTTTTTCAAGTTTGCTTATTACAAAGTCATAGTTAATGGTTTTGTCATGGAAAACAAGAGAATCTGTGTTAGACACAGTTTTAAATATTGTCATTACAGATTAACAACATGTGCAGGTTACTTACAGTTAAAGATACAGCCAACAAATGAAATGTCTTACACAATATTACACACTGACATCTAAAAAAAAAAAAATAGAAAATGATGCAAAAATTATATTAGAAAGGCCCATTTTGGACCAAATGTTTCTGATTTTGCTGTTTAATTATAATAATCCTAACATCCCATGCACAGTAATATGTAGAACTGCCACATACAGAAGTTTTCTGCTGTATAGAAAATATAAATTCCCCAAGATCAGAGAGTAAACTGTATCATACAACTTTAAATTCGTACCCCTGGAAGAAACATGTAAATATTTTAAACTTAATTCCTGGTGAGCCACAGATCTCAGCAAAACCCACCAAGTTTCTTTAAGACTTTGTATACAGTATATCTTTTAAGACTCGCCAGTGGCTTGGACTTAAAGTGTTTCATATTCACATCCCTCACACATATGCATTCTTATCAAAGTGCTGCATCCTGGAGGAGTTGCTGTAGTCTGGAGGCGGCCTCTGGTTTACAGACTTTGCCTGCCCTCTTGGGTAGGAGGAGATATGAGAATGTGAGGCAGCGCCTTTGTAGATATAGTTTGCCTGACTGTGGCTGTAAAGAGACAGAACACAGATTCATCTTCACAAATCAAACACCTATATGACTCAACAAAATTGATTCATACAGCAGTTGGCTTATTTACAACATGTATCTTTTATATAACATGGTATGTGATACTCATACGAACCTTTTGGTAAAAGAATCTGAGATGGAGAAGCAGAACATGCAGCCTCCGAGGATACAGAGGATAGAACCTGCCCAGCCGATAAAGAGAGCAGCTCCCAGTTCATACCTACAGACAAAGACCGAATGCTTAATGGTAATTTTTCTTTTTGAGTCACATTAAAACACTCTGGCTCTACAGTCACACGGTTCATACTTCTGTGCCATAAACATTGGGTCGAAAAACTCTGATGTTATCCGGTGTGCGTAGAGGGAGCACGCTGAGAGTGAGCAGAGGCCTGAGAAGGACAAGACAAAAGGGAATCTTATTAGATCATACAGATAATTGCATGGATATTACACAGACACTTCCACTATACCTACCACTAAGAATGAAATTTACACCAGAAAAGCAGGCAATCCCGGCTTTGTTTTTGTCAGTTCCTCCGATTTTGGTGCATTTCATTCCCACAAGGGCAAATATAGAACCAAAAAAACCCAGACAGACGGCTGCAATCATCAATCCCCTGCATGCTTGGATGTAGCCTGCAAACATAAAACAGAGGTCAGCTTATATGCAATCAAAAGATTGTTCTGTGGTTTGGCAGTCCCTGTACTCTCACATCTGCTCACCGCAAGGTCACTGAGTTATGGACCTTGTGACCAATTTACACATAAAGCAAGAAATACAACTTGTCACGAGTGACCATAATTGTTTTCTGGTGGTAGTGTGGTGACTGTCTTGGTATGAGACTTCCCACTCAGATGGGATTTTGAGGCAAATATTACCTTGGTAGTTAACCCCTGAAACTAGTCAGCCGTGGGAGAAACCGCCTGAGGTTCCCAGTAAATCTCCTTCATAGCTTTCAAGCTCCGAGAACTAAGGCTAAACATTGACATATTTGGAGGTAAATGAGTTGTTCCTTGAAGACTTGCATTAGGCTTTAAGATATCTATTAGTCCAGCGTAGCAATGAGCTTTAACTTGAATTTTCTAGCAAAATTTATAGAGAAGGAGCTGAGGTTGAACACTTATAAGGCACTTGGAAACTGAGAAAGAATCAGCACCAGTCTAAACATAGAAAAGTAGGCTAAAAGAAAAATTACAGCAACCCTTTCAGGCATTAACATGTGCTCTTTAAATGAAAAACAAACATAAAACATGACATAAACTCAACACGATTGACCAAAACCATTAAAAAGGTCAGTCAAAGGCAGAAAAACCAAGCATCCAATAAGAAGGGGAAAAAAAAGAGCTGACCATCCAGTGCCAGCATCGAGGGAAAGTCTTTGCAGTTGGAGACTCCAGTTGAATCAGTGACACATGTCTTCCACAGATTGGACCAGTAGGTAGCTGTGGTGATGACCGTTCCATCAAGTGAAGACACCTTCCAGTGTTCCGTCGGCAAGGTGGAAGACACCAGCACCCACCCCGAAGTGCTTAAAATAAAGGCCAAGATCTCCTGAAACATGCTGCTCAAACTGCAGAGAGGACTCCTCCACACTACTGTGTGACGGGTTGGTGAGACCTAAAATTGATTAGTGGTTCCCTGGCTAGCAAAGGTAGGGAAAAGTAACTAGGCTCTGCACTAGTAAGTTCAATGGATAGGCTGTGATTGATAGTTAATGTGTTGCGGACTGTTATATTCTGTAGGGAGGAGTTTGGTCCTAAACATCAACAAGTGGCCAATGGTCTATTACAACGTCTTCCACCTTTCACCCAGTACATGTCACTATGATTCACAGTCATAGATGATGGGGACTGAGGGGACTGAAAGTTCTGGATGTAGAAAGTGTCGTGACGTCAGTAATGACATTCAAACTTAAATAAACTATAGGCACGTACAATGAATGTGTTGCCCTGTGTTTGTGTGTGTGCATATTTTGAGTGGGCATATATACACTGTGATGGGCATGATGTCCAATACTCAAATGATTTGATTAATAAGTAAAAGTAATGATACTATAATGGAAAAACACTTTGTTAAAAGCAGATTTTTCTTCCATTCAAAATTTTACTTAAGTAAAAGTAAATGCACTTATGTATCAAACACATAGCATTCATTCTGAAGTGTGTTCAATTATTAATGTATCAACCTGTTAACCATTCCTAAGGTTAAACTAACAATGCATCATACATATTTTATGGGTGTATGGCCTGTAAGGTGTTATTGTGTCCATCCACACCACAAGCTATGGCCTCCACAGTACAACATGTGAGAGGTGAACCAGCAGCTTTTTGACAGCCTCAACAAAAAAAATTAACATTAATCTTCACAAAATTGCATTTTTTTCCATCTCACTGTATGCATTTCTGTTTAAATCATGTCTTTGGATTTATTTGTGAGTTAAGAAAACTGTCTTGAGAAACCACAGATAAAAAACAGACATTTGAATTAGCATACAGTACAGTGAACGCGTCACCTTCTACCTGTACCTTGCACTGCCACCCATAATTAATACACAACAAAAGTGCTTGAACTTCCTCAAGGACCTAAAATTGCAGGATTTAGATAACTTATTAACAGCATGCCACTCACTTAGATGTCTCAGAAAGTAGAGGAAACAAACTTTCTGTTACGTTGCAAAGCAACGTGTTCATTAACTGAGAAAATAATAAATCAAAACATATTTGGGGTGTCACAGAACTAAAGCAAACAAGAGGGAAATCACACCCAAACAAGGAATTCATTAAGCTTTTATAATGTGAATTAGAGCCCCATCTGGTGGATGTACATACAGTAGGTAACGTTTCTGCTGCCACCATCAGACAGAGCTGAGAATCTCAGGGCACACTGCAATGCATTTAGTTATTCTTTTGAAAAATATAACATATTGTGAATTTATAGATAAATTAAATGTACTTTATCTTCCCATTCTGTTTTAAACACTGTGGAGAGTGTGGAGAAATATTTTTAGCAAATCTAACAAATCTAATTCTAGACAACTAGTCAAACAATGATAAACTAATAAATATAACTAGCCAACACGTGGATAACAGTGATATTGGAAACACTACAAAGAAGTTGTACATATCCAATAATATCTTATTATAGACAAAAAAAAACAAAAACGAATCCTTCAGTATTAAGTAAATAATGTAACTACAATACATACAATATGGGTGATGAAGGGTTCACAATATGTCTTTATTTACTTCCTCTCTACTTGTCCTCTGCAGAAGCTTCTGTGACTCAGACACTCTCAGTTTGACATTTCCAACAAAGGATTACACATTTTCCACAGTTAACATGTGAGCCATAATCTGGAACAAAAATGATTGTCTACTTATTTTCTTTCAGTGTAAAGTGATCATATTATTTTGTTTTAAATCAGAAAGAATATTTGTCAAGGTAACAAGTTATTTGATCATAGGAAAAGATAATGATAAAATGTGACTTTGGAAACAGGTATGACCTGAACAAAAGAGTTTTTATTTAAAAAAATAAAATGTTGAAAAGTTGAAAGTGACCCAATCTGAGACTCTGCAAGATGAAAATCTGGGCAATTTTTAAAACAAAGATAATCTGACATGTCACTTAAAAATTACTTCTTGCATAACATTTTACTTCAAAGAGTACTTTATGTATTAAACACATTGCAAAAGTGGTAACTTTAAGTGGTAACTAAAAAACAATGTTTCCTATAGTTGTTTCCTAAAACTATCTGCTACGCTGAACATATATGCACAATATATGCACTGAATTTACTCTGCTGAGTTTGAGTTTTGAATAATGGTTCTTGATACATCCCAGATATATGCTCTTGAAACCAAGGTGATACATTTGTTTCTGCGGTGAACAATATTTAGGTTACACTGTGTTATGTCATAAAGCACCTCCACAGTATACATACAACACCGTGCCATAAGTTAGTACGTATGTTCACACACTAGATGTGTTTTCACTATAACTTCCTCAGTATTTCACCATGAAAGTTGTTAACAGAGACAAATGCATCATTCAGTAGTGTGAGAACATACAGATACTGTATGTGGTCACTGTGAAACTCTGACCCTCTTAGCTTACCTTCCAGCTGAAGGATAGAATGATGTGGTCTGCAGTGCAGGGCTCCAATGGCATTTCCAGCACAGTTGTTCCACAGACCCTGAAGCACCCAGGTCGCTGTGATGACCGAGGATGCCCGGCTGGTGGCCCTCCATTCATTGGACACTGTGGCACCAATGGTGGCACCCAGCCCAGCCAGGCCACTGAGAAAAGCCAGAATCTGCAAGCCTGACATTCAGAGATTTAAGATATGTATGCAGTCTTTTAACAGATTCAAGAAAATGAGAAGAAATAAAAATCGCTCCAGGCAGGCCAATTACACTGTGGACATGTGTTTCACAGAGATGATTTACAGACAAGACATCTTGCCTTCATCTCTTGTGGTGCGGGATGGACACGTGTCAAAAGTGAAATAGTAAAGGAAGCATGAGCTGGCAGTCAGTCATTCAATTTTGGCAAGCAGTATTTGAAATGCTCCTTTTGTGAGTCCACATTTTGGTCTAAAAATAAGTATCACATTAACATAAAAAATAATAAAGGAGTAATCAGTCATCTTAAAAACAAGAAGAGGTGTGACAAAGTCCAGTTACTGGTTCATCTATTTCTGCACACAATATTTAGCAAGTGAATGACTAATGATTGCCAGCTCATATGTGAACATGTATGTTGCTTTTCACAGTTCTCACCCCTGAGAGTGTGTTTTCATCTAAAATAGAAAAAGAAAGACATGGTACATTTAGAAAAAAATGAAGCCCCATAAAAAAAAGATGGTGGCATCAGAACTGAATCAGCTGTAATGTGAATCTCAGTGCAGTTCAATGGGAAATCATCACTGAAACTAAGACCTTGTCAGAAAGAAATCTGGCAATTCATAAACACATGAATTGCGCATACAGCACACAGCAAAAATCTCCATCTTACCAAGTAGTTTTTGTCTGTTATTGAGTCCTAAAAGTTTTATTTTCTATGGGAAAAGAAATCTGCTGTTAACTGGTTTTATAAATTTTCTAGAATAAGTGTAATTGTTTTTCTTGATTCTCGGGGAGGGATACCTTATTCTGTCTTTTTTTAAATAAAGACTCTCACACTTATTTCTAGAAGAAATCTTGAAACAAATTAATTTCCATAGGAAACAGATAATTACTAATTAATAATAATTTAACTAGACTGGCAGATTTTTTTTCACTTATTTTAATTAATAATGACTTAGGGTGTTCATCATATAAAGAAGTTAAAGTTAGCTGCACTGTGACCAGCTAACATTTAAATGTTGCTTGCAGGTGAATGTATGAGTAAAAACAACTCAATAATATATCTTGTAATATATAATATAATATATTATAATCATAAAAAACACTATAAGGGTCTATTCTGCATGAGTACTTTTGCTACTTCTTTATCACTTAATACTATTTGGTGATACCACTTTTACTGTAGGCTAGTAAAAATGTGAACGTTCGCCTTCTGCTTGTAATGAAGTATTTGGACAGGGTGCATTTTTACTTGAGTAAAGGCTCTGATATATAAATACACCAGAGTTCCCCACAAATAGTACACATTAAAGGTTGCGTAAATAATGATTGGGTAAGAAAGGATAGAGTTCATGTTCATGACATGAAGGAGTTTGGCAAGTGATGGAGACTTCTGTCAGCCAATCCCCAGGCGGTGGGCGGGTCACGCAGCGCCCCACTCACCTGACAGCCAAGCCGGCTGTGCTTGTCCTGTAGTAATCCTGTCCTGAATGTCGGTAGGTGTGATGTATTGACAGACATTGGAGTTTACAGCAGCTCTTCTCTCGGTGTTCCCTCCTCTGAGTCTTTATCTATATTCCCTCTGCCGCATAGCCCGCAGAGAAAGTCCTCAGGTTGCTTTTACTGTTGGGGGCATGGAACCTCTGCGGAAGGAGGCGAAGGATAATCCGTCGGCTTCAGCTAATCTTCTCTCCAAGATTTTCTTCTGGTAAGAAAACCGGCCTCGCAGTGACAGCCGTGTTTGACATTAATTGAACGGAGAGCTCTCTTGTGTGACAGTTTGTCGCCACTCAAGACAGGCTGTCCTGTCCCCCTTGTTTAATGTGATAGCAGGTAGCTGCATGAGCATCCGTCCATGTATAAACATAAACCACCACACTGTTCCCACATAGAGGAGAGAGCTCAGGCTCTTTGGTACAAGTTTAGTACAAGAGTTGTGCAGAGTAATTATAGAGTAGCATGGAGAGTATACCGAGGGCCGGAAGTAGGTTACTATTGTTTAGTGAAGTAAAAGTGCTCCAGAAAGTATTCAAACTTTAAACTATAACTTTCTTTGTATAGCACTTTTTTTTTACTTACAAGACACAGTGCTCAAGTAAAGAACATGAGAAAGTATAATAAGCTTAAACAGTAAAATATTAAAGTAAACTAAAGTTTTGGAAGTTTGCTACAGTAGGAAAAATAAGCAGACTTCTCTGAAGAATGGACCCTTTTACAAATTGTGTGATAACAAAACAAGTGGTATTTATATGTTGTAGCTCATACAGGTGGACTGGTGTTGTCCTTGTAGGGGGTTTTCTAGCTCATTAAGCTAAAACAAGGTTTTCATAGATTCTTAGAAGTTGACATTTTGGAGATACAACAGTGATTATTTTCAATGACTGAACACACTTTCATATGCTTTATCTCTAGTTGGCTGAATCCCTTGTTCAGAATCGGGTACAAGAGGAAGTTGCAGGAAGATGACATGTATGAAGTCCTACCAGAGGATGCATCAGATAGACTCGGGGAGGAGCTACAATGGTAAGACATTGAATAATGTATTGGTAAAGGCTTATTTACAGTTCAAAGTAGCTAATACGATAAATAGGCTTAGATTCTAGGAGTCTTAGACACCACATTGATCTGTTATGTATTTTACAGAAATTTAGCCTTTCAAGTATCGGACCAGGGTTCAACCCCAGTCAGGAGCAGGGTCTTTAGCTTGTTTGAATCCCATCCTTACCAGCAATCCTTGCAAGTTCTTGTTTTTTTACACAAACCACCTCCCGGTCACAGCTCCTGGCATCTGCTTCCATGATTTCCAGTTTTGCAAAATGTCCACCATCACACTGCTAAGGTTTAGATCAGATAGGCCATTCTTATTCTTGACATACATGCAACTTCAAGGTTTATAGTCATTGCCATTGAAGTCCCCCTGAAGGATAATAGTACATGGTAGGTTTGGGAAGTCTCCAAGACCCGATCCACCATTTCAGCAAAGGCCTAGTACTCAAAACTACTATATGCAAATAACAGTCAGAGCTTTATTCTCATAACACGCAGCAGTCATGTTGAAATGACCCCCTTCTCCACTGGGAGAAAATCCAAGTGTGTAGTAGCAAACTCAATGATGTCCCCACCACTGCATGGCACCTCTTAGCCTGGACATCTTCTAAATAGGGGACAGACTACCCCTATGAGGGAGTTTGGTGTCAGAGTTGATTTTGAGCTTGGAGGCGAGCCCACCTATATATAGACAGTATTATCACATCTAACTAATCCCACGACTACCTCTAGTAGTGGCTGCCACTGTGAGTCAAGAGCTTGTTTATCTTGCTTGGCATAAAGGCAAGCTTTTTTTCACTGCGAGTACTGGACTATAACATAAATATACAGTAGTCCCACCCCTGTTTGTGATTTTTTTGGACAGCATATTAAGGCACAGCTTGGGTGTCCAGTTTAGTAATATTATGGGTATCTCTGCTGCTGGCAGATGATACTTCTTTCTGGCCTTACAGCATAATAAATATTGTCAGTGCGATGTGGTCAAAATGTCAGCGCCTCCTCAGGGTTCTCTCCCAGAAAGAGGTGGCCTGTACCATCTAGTTGAGGGGTGATCAATGCCCAAAATAGAAGAGTATGGTGCAAGTCCATCACAGCTAAGGCTAATGATGGGTGATTACACATACCAATAGTTAGATACTGCAGCTGCAGTAATGTGGTGTTTGTATCAAACCGTGGCAGTGAAGAGAGCTGAGCAACAAAGCAAAGCTCTTTCTTTATAATTCATATCCAATTAGAATTCAATCCAATGCAAAAACCCAAAATAGAGAGTTTTGTTGTTATTTTGTCATTATGATGCAATGCTACAAATAATTGACAGTACCTCAGTATATACTCTATTGTGTAGAAACATGTATGTAGACAGCCACAAACTAAAATCTGTAGAAGTGTAAGATGCATACTACAAGATATTATAACATAATATTCAGTCGTGCAAAAGTGCATTATTGCGAGTAACATTGCTTCATTATAGATTACTGACTGAGTAACCTTTGCTTTTCTTTTCACATATCAAAGGTACTGGAACAGAGAGGTTCAACAGGCAGCAAAAGATCTGCGCCCACCCGGACTTACCAAAGTTCTTGTTCAGTGCTATTGGAGATCATACTCACTCATTGGAATCTACATCTTTATAGAGGTACAGTGCAATCTCACAGTGAAACCAAATGTTTACAGAGAACAATGCTGCATTAAGAATTCAGTTTTATTTTAACGCAGCGCATCCACATGTCTGCTTTACATCTCATTTTCTATCAGGAAGTCATCAAAGTCATTCAGCCAGTGCTACTTGGGAAGATAATTGAGTACTTTGAGAGTTATGAACCCACCAACACAGCTGCAGTCTATGAGGCCTACAGCTATGCTGCAGGCATCTCCCTGTCAACCATTTGCCTGGCCGTCCTTCATCATCTTTATTTCTACCATGTCCAGCGAGCAGGCATGAAGATTCGAGTGGCCATGTGCCACATGATCTATCGCAAGGTCAGTCATTATGAGACATCAATGTACAAATGTCATCCTCTGTCACTTTCCTGTGGTTTGTAGGACTTGATTTAACACCTTTGTTTTGCAAAGGCTCTTTGTCTTAACAGCAAAGCATTGGCCAAAACGACCACAGGACAAATTGTAAACCTCTTGTCCAATGATGTCAACAAATTTGACGAGGTAATTATCTGAATGTGTCTACGTTTATATCTTTAAATTGATATTTTACGTGTGACGTACTCATTCAGTAATACAGATCATACCTCAGTTATTCTTTCCTCTTCATTGTTTTCTTACAGGTAACCTTATATTTGCACTTTTTGTGGATTGGTCCTCTACAAGCAGCAACTGTGATATTATTGTTAATGTATGCTATTGGCCCATCATGCCTTGCGGGAATGGCTGTCTTCTTCATCCTGATGCCAGTACAGACTATGTTCGGACGCTTGTTCTCTAGTCTCAGGTTTGTAGTCATTCGCCAGATTTATCAAATATAGATAAAAGCTGTCTCTACTTATGAAAGGTTTCTGTCATGTGTTGCACCGGTACCATTGCTGCAATTTGTGTCTGCTGTTTTAGGGCTGAAACGGCAGTCTTAACAGATGACAGAATATGCACAATGAATGAAGTCATCGCTGGGATCCGCGTTATAAAGATGTATGGGTGGGAAAAGTCTTTTGCTGCATTGGTGGATGAGATCAGAAGGTAGATCAATTCCTCCGCATGTCTATTTATGGTTATTTCTGATGAAATGGTACAGTTATGATACAAGAGTATGATAATGTTATCCTGTTGTGCCAGCTTTTTTTCATACAGGTAAGTGCAGTAGTTAATGAGAAATGTTCAAAACCATTAACAACTCCTGTAACTGCACGAAAAACTAACCTGCCTTCCCTGTTAATTAACAAACGTATTAAGAACAAATGCTCCTGTACGCTGCCAAAAATGAGAATGATAATGTATGTTAAACAGCATTTACTGACAGCATGTCTCGTTATTGTACAGAATGGAAATCTCCAAGATCATGAAAAGCTCCTACCTGCGTGGCATGAACATGGCGTCTTTCTTTGTGGCCAGCAAGATCATCATCTTCATCACCGTCTGTGTCTACGTGCTGACAGGAAACACGTTGACTGCTAGCAGGGTGTTTATGGCAGTTTCCCTCTACGGGGCGGTCAGACTCACCATCACGCTCTTCTTTCCCTTTGCCATAGAGAAGGTCTCTGAGTCTCTCATCAGCATAAGAAGGATTAAAGTAAATACACCGCAGACAAAGGCCACATTCATAACCAGAGTGTGTTGATTAATATCTATGGAAACTGAAACTGTGAATGTGATTCTTCTTCTAAGAATTTTCTTCTGCTGGATGAAGTCGATCTTGAGCATCAGGGGCTTCCTGTGGCAGAGAAGAAGGACTGTGTGGTGAAGATTCAGGACTTAATATGCTACTGGGATAAGGTGAGAATTAGTGTGCATAAGGTGTCTGTCCTTTCTATTTATACATTGCTCGCATGCAACAATCCTTAGAACCCCTCAAGGGCCTCTGGGACAAACTTGTGTTTTTGAGCTATTTAAATTAACCCCACATTAACAGACTTACTGAGTAGTTACTACATAGCAGTGTTTCACTTCATTTACTTTTTCTTACAGATCCTAGAGGCTCCAACTTTACAGAACGTGTCTTTCACAGTGAGGCCAGAGCAGCTCCTGGCAGTAATTGGACCTGTTGGAGCTGGAAAGGTCAGGTCTGTTCTCTATTCTCAGGTTTATAGTCATGCACACACGATTATAAACCTGAGACATGTTAAGTAACTCAAATAGTTAACAATATAATGTTATCAATTGTATTATTCACCTGCAGTATAGTGTTGAGTCACTGCTGAGGTTTTGCTTTCTCACCAGCATTTGAATGCTGTATAAAATGTCAATGGAGCCATCAAATTTGACTGACACATTGGAGACATTAAATATTTTGATGTGTGGGAAAATACCAAGATTCCTTCATTTTACCCAGGGTTGCCAACTTTGGGTACCTGGCAGGAGTGAGATTTTGATGCCATGGGCTTAATCACGCATATGTCCACGTGCACATATTTGGACTCAATTCACCATCAGCGTTTAAAAAAGTACGCACCTTACACATGTGGTGGGAGCGGGAGCTTACATGTATATTCTAAGATTTAAGGAAATAGCCTGACTACGCCACCCTGGGACTTCCACCCTGGGAAATACTCACAATTTCACAATATTAAACATACACTAACACAATAAAGGGAAGTCAAAGACCTGCTGTTTACAATATCAAAACTACACCGTTTTATTGAATAGACACATAGCCAATACATGAACGAACACACACACACACACACACACACACACACACACACACACAGACAAATCTCACTGGCTTGATTGAATGGCTTCTGGGCTCCAGTGCTGGGTTTTCTACAGCTGTCCAATCAACACGGCGATAAGCATCGCGCACCGATCAGAGCCTAATGGTCGCTCAGTTTGAAAGAGGTTTACCATAATACGTTCCCCTTCATCTCTGTTGCAGTCGCAATGTTTTGGCTGAGAACTGTTTGGGCAGTGTGAGACTGAACGTGAAAGCGTGTGTCTAACGCCAGAAGCGTAAGAGTTGGCAACACTGTTTTACCATAAATTAATCCTGTTACGGTATGATAATAGTGCTAGCAATTCTCGTTAAAGTCAATGGATAGCTAGCTGCTAGATAGCTTGTATGCAGGCAGCCAAATACATTCTTTATTTATTTTTGGTTAACTGAAATACTATTAATTAATTGTCTTTTGGGAAATATACTTATTAGCTTTCTTATCAAGAGTTGGATGAGAAGATTGATATCTCTCTTGTGTCTGCGTGATAAGTCTGGAGCAAGGCTGGGAGACTATTAGCTTAGCTTAGCATAAAGGCTGGAAACGGGGGGAAACAGCTAGCCCGGCTCTCCAAAGTTAAAAAATACACCTAACAGCACCTCTAAAGTATCCTAATTAACATGTTGTATGTTGTTTGTTTAATTCATACACAAACAGAAACGACAGTTTGTGGTTTTACTGGGACTCATGTGCAGTCTTTATGCTAGGCTAAGCTAATTGCCTCCTGGCTCCATTCCATACTAAGTTTCAGTGGTGTCGATCTTCTCACCTAACTCAGTAAGAAAGTGATCTTAAGTGGATTTCCCAAAATTGTCAAAATTGTTCTATAAATCTTAATTTTTGGCCTGTGCTTGTGCATGTCAGTCTTCACTCCTCAGTGCCATCCTGGGAGAACTGAGTCAGGAAAGTGGTGTGGTCAAGGTCAAAGGAGAGCTGACATACACTCCTCAGCAGCCCTGGATTTTACCTGGTACGATTCGAAGCAACATCCTTTTTGGCAAAGAGCTCAACCCCCAGAAGTATGATAGAGTTCTAAGAGCCTGCGCCCTCAAGAGAGTGAGAATCACATTGAGTCACGGTCTTGATTATCATATGCTCAACTGCATTTTCATACTGTGTAGTCTAGGTATTAGAAATGTTTTAGCACATCTAGCTTGTAGTGAGTCCAGTGTAAATGTGAATGACTGGTAAGGGTTGCATTTGGACCCTGTTCAGGACATGGACCTGTTGCCAGGTGGTGACCTGGCAATGGTTGGGGACAGAGGGGCCAACCTCAGTGGAGGACAGAAGGCAAGGGTCAGCTTAGCAAGGTGTGCTGGATAACTATACAGTAATGCACTTGTTACTTTGGTGTCAGTAAGAAAGATAACCTCCATATGTGTGTATTTTTAGAGCAGTGTATCAGGATGCAGATATCTACTTGCTGGATGACCCACTCAGTGCTGTGGATGCTGAGGTGGGAAGGCACCTGTTTGAAGAGTAAGTCTTGTTACTAACATCTCCCCATTGTTTTCCATGGAGAAATCCAGTGGAAAGTACATATCAGTTAATTATGTTAATAAAAATATGTTAGCAGTTTTTCATTTCTGCATAAAAATATGTGTTTTCTTCAGGTGCATTTGTGGACTTTTGAGGAAGAAGTCACGTATCCTGGTTACTCACCAACTACAGTATCTCAAAGCTGCAGATCAAATTGTTGTCTTAAAGGAGGTGTGTGTGCGCATGTGTGTTTATATTTGCGTGTGTTTATAAGAGTTTACATGCAAATAAAAGTGCTCAGGTGGTGATAAAACAGAAGTTACCAGTTGTTGCTGGTTATGATGCTCCATGTACTCTGAATATTTGCTGTTCAAATAGTTTTAATCATTATATCATGTGTCATATGGTGTATAATTCTGCCACAATTAACAGTCACTTCCTTGTAGCTTCACTTATGTGTAATTCCATTGCATTTCTCAGCTTAATAACTTTTCAGCAATACTACACCCAAAATCTATCAAACACTGTAAACAAACCCTGTAGACTTTTAAAGGTTGCTTTAAAAAGTTTGTAGTTACCTGAGGGCAGCAGCTGTGTGTCTCCTGCTCCTTTATTGGTCAGAACCACTCTGCTTTGTATAGGATATGCAGTCACGCTAACTGACATATGACCATGTCTGTAACAGAGCAGTTCCCTACCTGATTATTGTTGAAGCTTCTCTAACTGATTTATGGCCAATAGATGGCAAAATAACTAAACAAGATGACAATTGGATGGTATTGCTAATGTGTTAGCAAACAACAGCACACAGCTCATTATCATCCCATTGCAACAGAGTGTCTAGCTGTTTAAAGAGTTAAGTTCAATGACCTTTTAGTTCTAGTTTGGTCTTCTTTGACCCTATTAGGATTAATATTAGGATGTTTGGCTCTCTAAATGTTTGCCATTTTGCACAACTTAGTCTGTCTGTCGTTTGGTGCTCGGCGTGTAGTGTATAGTGTGTTTTTTTACTGGAAAAAAAAACTGCTTGCTCCTCTTACAAACAGTCATTTTAGTTAGTGTTGATATAAAATAGGCTTTTACCACAGATTTGATTGGTTAAAAAAAACAAACAATAAAAACACCACCACTCTATGTACAGTGGTAGCCCAGGTAAAACGCTGGAAAAGGCATGATTTAACTTTCTACTTTGACTTGTTTATAATATCCATAAATATGACACTAATTTATTTCTTTTACATGGTAGAAGACATTCAAGAACCTCCCTGACATGTGTGTGTCAGGGAGGATTTGCCTTTCTGTAAGAGTTTAAAAGTTACATGTATAGGCAAAACAACTGCAGAGATCATTACTGAAATAAATGTTCCTTTTATTGGTAATATTAACAGGGACACATGTTCTTCTGCTTAAATATCATGTCACTTACAGATGCTGGAATTTCTAGGACTATGCGTGTGAATTCTGCATCTCTTTTCTGTCATTGTCAGGGTCACATGGTGGCATGTGGGACCTACAGTGAGTTGCAGGGCTCTGGACTAGACTTCACCTCCCTGCTTAAGGAAGAGGAGGGCCAGGATGGCACGACCCCCATCTCTGGGATGGTCTCCCGCTGCCCCCATACGCTCTCTGACAACTCAATATCCTCTATGTCCTCCCTCTCCTCCTCTCGGTACTCTTTGGTTGAAGGAGCAGAGCCGCTTGCAATGGTGGGTATATTTGAAACATTAAATTACTATAATTCAACTATAATTGGTAAAAAGCAGTTTTTATCTTTAAGCATATGTGTATAGTAATCTCATTGTGGGAAAAAGGCTTGTGTATTCTACCAGCCACTAGAGGGCAGAAGGTACTCACCTTTTCCCTGCTGCTCATTACGGCCTGATATGAAGTGTTGCTGGATGACTGGCATTAACGCTGGTGTCTATCTGTAGGTAGTGCAACCAACGGAGGAGGAAAGCCGCTCAGAAGGAAACGTCGGCCTGCGTATGTATGTAAAGTATTTCAAGGCAGGCGCCAACTTCCTGGTCCTCTTGGCGCTCATTTTACTCAATGCCCTAGCACATGTGAGTCACTTTCTTCAATTAATTTGACGTGTGTTTTCTATCAAGTTTGGAAAAATACAACACATAATTTATCCCAAGTGAATTTTATATAAAATTGAATGATGTAATAATTGGTAGAATAATTGGATAGCCATGCTATTTGTGACATTATTTTAATATTTAATGAATTTTGTTTGTGTGCTTCTTTTTATGTTTGTTCAGATTACATTTGTTCTACAAGACTGGTGGCTTGCTTGCTGGTGAGATTTTGTTTCTTTTGCACCCTGTGAAAAACATGAATGCTGGCAAAAAAAAAAAAGGGAATAGCAGGTTTTGTAAGCCAAACTGACATATTTTCTCAGACTGGAAATGGTTGATGATTTAATAGAAAACGACTGAACCAAACTGTTTTTCTTGGCATTATCTGTCACTTGTTGAAACTGACCTTGTGCTTCAGGATAGGAGGGATGTGTTTTGTATAGTGCCTTCGTGTTGCAGCTTTCTTTCTTTGTTGTGTTTATTTGTCCTTGTGGAGTTTTGGTTCTTTTGTGGCTGATTTGCAGGGCCTCTGAACAGAAGCACATCAATGTGACAGAGCACCTCAATGGCAGCTTCCCTCGGCAGCTGGACCTTGACCTGTACCTAGGTGTTTACGCAGGTGAAGCTCACTGAGCGCACGTTGCTTTTTGTGTACTGCTGAGGCTCTGAATACGCCAGCTATTCATTGAACAGATCCACAGTTCTTTGGCTGTGGCCCAAGGCCTTCAAGGCCCAGTGTATGTGTACATGGGCCTCAGCTGTACAGGGAGATAGCAGTGATTTTCTTGTTCTCTGCTTTTGGATTGCTCTGACTGTCTCCCTGTGACTACCAGCCTCTTTACTCTTTCAGGCTTTGTGTTCACAGTGATAGATCAGCATTCAAGACCAAAAAAACAAAAATTGGAGGAAAAGCTGAAGTGGAATATATATGCTTTTTTGTGTCATACAGCATGCTTAATAAAGTCACTTTAAATGCATAACTGACCTTGGAACAGGCACATGGATAGCATTGTAGAGTACTCATGGATTTTTTTTCTGTGCTTTTGTCAGGTTTAACAGCCACTTCAGTAGTGTTTGGCTTCCTTCGCAGCTTGGTCTTCTTTAATGTCCTGGTGAGCTCAGCCCAAACCCTACACAACAGCATGTTTAATGCCATCCTCCGGACTCCAGTGCACTTTTTCGATATCAATCCAATTGGTAAGTGGCTCACCTCCCCATCAAGTTCTCATTTAAATAACTGATAACTGATAACTTATTTATAGCATGGTCAAGGTTATACAGGAGTGGTGAGACGTTAACATCCAGTGGGACCTGCTGTAGAAGGGATTGTTCTAACATCTCACCACTAGAGAGCAGACTGTTACTTACTTTGTCATGTTTCGATCCACTTTACAAAAAATATGCTTGCCCTTAAACTCCATAGTTTGTCATTGCTATCAAGTTCAATATAATTTGATAACTTATGTTTTTACATAATTCTAAATATTAATTTCAAGGCTTTTTATTGTGATTTATTGTATGATGATTATTATATGTTATTATTTACTCTATAAATAGAATAAATAACTGATAAATATTAATCAGAAAATCTAATATGAGCTATAATATAAAGACTGTACATTTAGTCATACAAGCTTAGAAGCTTAAAGATGATTTTCTGTTTGTGGGAATTATGGGGTTTAATATCTGACCGTGAATGAACTGGCATCGTAAAAGTCGCTGCTGGGAAGTAAAGCCTGTTTAACCAGGAGGCCAATTCAGTCAAAAAACCTTGTGATATGACTTAATATATAGCCATAATGTATTTAAAAATAAGTAAAGAGAGTGCTATCTTTTTTTATTGTGAGCCTGAACAAAAAGCAAACAATCATACTGAATAAATACTGTTTGCACTAGATCTTGGACAGTGTTGTGTTTGGACTATAGAGCTGTGTAAATATAGACGTATTTGTCTTGTGCACTGTATCAGAAATCTTCGATTATTTCATTAGCTTTGTAGGCTGTAGCTGCTCGGTCAATGGAGTGGGCAGATGGACATGATTTTAAAAGTGAGCAAACACTCCAAATATGACTGACTTTACTCAGGGAGGGCTGCTGGATTTTCTTCAGGCGTGTTTTGCACCACCTTTTAGAAACCAATAAAACTGAAAGTGTGTTTCAAGATTTGTTTAAATAATTTTTCAAAATGTTTTGCTGTTATTTTATCTCTTGTGATTTTGTGGTATTAAGCAAAGACCTCTTTTAATTAGGTGAAGTAATGTCACTAGAATCTGTCATTCATATCCAAAGTCATCTGTCAAGTGGCCCACTTTGATAACTTTAATTTTTCTGGAGCATTGTTCACCTGTCAGCAGATAATTACTCAGCCTAATCTCTTCATAGTGACATGCATGTACAACACAATCAGCTCGGGTGGGAATTCTCAACAAGAAGGGAACTTGTATATGTATAATGAGTCATAATAAGCTGGTAACACAAGTCTAAATATGATTTGAGGGTGTTCAGGAGCTTGCGGTTTCTTCTGGCATTAGAGGTGGGTGCAGCGACAAAGCTTTCCTTTGCAAAGCTGTGTTTGGAGCAAACACCACAGGTCTTAATCTTTGGCTTTTGTTTTTACTGCTGCCGTTGTGTTACTTATTGGACTACCTGACGGCTTATCTGGGTGTGCCTTGCTTGATAATCTACGCTCGGGAGGAGGACAAACACTTTGAATAATGTAATAATCTGTTTAATAGCGCAGCAAAGGAGAGGCTTAACAGACACTGCTATCTGATTGCTGTTGTGCTGCTATCAGTAACCATTGTATGACCAGTCCAGTCATTACAGCTTGGCCTCCAGGCTGGCAAACAACACACTGTGTCTGACTGGATTTATAGACTGTCTCAGAGACTCAGAGTTTCTTTTGTCCTTTGTCCCGTCAACAGCAGATTAAACATGAACATGACCTTTTTTTTATTTATACAATATAAATAAGTTTCACTTATTTACATTGTTTTTCTTCTCCTGCTCTGTATTTTTCATCATTGATTTGAGTGAAACCTGACAGGAAAGACCAGCACAAAGACTGCTGTCAGCTCTGCCGGTTTTCTCTCAGTCTTATTATTTTCTTAACGTTTTCCTTCTGTCTGAAAGATGCTTTTTTTTCTTTATACAATAACTGCCACTTCCATCACATCCACAACTGTCTTGCAATAAATGTGAGTCATTTGTAACTGTGTGCCTATGTGTTGTTAAGGATTTGACAACTGTTTACATGTGTAAGTGATAGGTGCACTGCTGCTGAACAGGCCCAGTGTTTGATAGCTGTCCACGGAGCTAAAGGTTACCATTTCAAGCATCACTGCACAAAGGTCTTATTTGTTATTCTATGAACGTGGTTTATAACAATAGAGTACAGCAGTGGTGAATTATGATTGATGGAGAGGCATTGTAGCTCTTCTGTATCAGCCACTGAATGCCTCTGTGCCGTTTGAGTCATGTGTCTGTGTTATCTTTTGTGCTGTGTGAAAATAGTTGATTTCCAAGTTGGTGCTTTTGGTGATTAAAACCTTTAGAATTTAGAATTCATTTTCTAACAATACTATTTGACAAGTTTGAAGATATCTAGATGACGTCGATAACACTACAGACTGCTATTTCCTCTATTATATGAATTTATATAACTTAATTTATTCATGTTGCTCAATTTTAGCAATATGTACAGTTACAGCTGTTCATCCAAATGTGATCCAGTTAGAGCAGCACAGACAGCGGTGGATGTGTTGAGCTGATGTTGATCCCTGTAATTTAGTGTCATTGAGTGGGCTAATCCCCTCAGAGACTGCAGGCCAGGGCTTCAGCTCATCAGCACAGTCAAGGAGTGGAGTTGCAGTCAACACACACACACACACACACACACACACACACACACACATGCATACACTTCTGCCGTCCTCCTTTCACATCGGCATAGTGGGCCATCTCAGTGCTAGGTGTCACTCAGTTGCTGTTGGCGCGGGGAACATTAGATCTTCAGTAGCCAGTGATGTGAGATTCTAATTGTGTCTACAGAGGCAATGTTTTTAATGTCTGTATTTCAGGTCTGGGATGCAAGAGTGTTAAGAGCGAAGTGGAGGAAGTACTGCAGAGAGGATGATGATATCGAGGTGTGTAAATTGAATGTGGAGATGGAGCCGTGTGTGTGTGTGCAGTATGGCTGATAGGGCTCCCCCTCGCTCGGCACTTCCACTATTTAATTGCATGAAAGGGAAGGAGAGGAGATTGCAGGAGCCTGGCGGTGTGAGCGAAGAGAATGGATTTAGAATGTATTAGTATTGGCAGCAAGGCGCCGGCGGTGGGAGGCTGCCCCAGGCCCCTGGGCCCTTCATGGAAGTGCAGGTGAGCTGTGCCACCTCCAGCCTTGGCAGCCCCCTCCCCAGTATTCCTTCATTATCGCACTTGCCTCACTGAAAGGCCCCTCCAACTGCACCGGGGCCCACACATGGAGCGGCTCTGAGTCGTCCCCTTATCTTGATGTTTACAGGGAACAGCGATTTGCCACACGCCCTGCTCTAGCCGGACCCCACTGTTCCATTTCTTTAAGTGTGATTGGGGGCCCTGCTCACCTAATATCTCCACCTAAGGGGCCACCTTAGTTGGGAGGGCTTGATATTTCCTGAGCCTGAAAAAGTGGTGCAAATCACCCCTGGAGTCTTAAACCATGAGAAATTGTTTGATACTAATGCTGCTGATATCCTGAAACGTCTATACCCCTCTCTACACAATAGGTGATATTGTTGACAACCACCCATAGTGATTGAAGCCATTGTCCCATGCCGATCTTACCTCATAGGCATTTCCATGCAGTGAATGTCTTTGTGTAACTGCATCACTGTAATGTATCCCCTCTATAGTCTGCGCAGGATGGAGAAGGGTCTTTACTTCATCCCCTCTGAAACGCCGCTTGTCAAACAGCTGATAGCTGACTGATGTTCTCTGCTCTAACACCCTCTAACCATGGTATGATGTAACCCAGAGAAACCTATCCTTTTCTTATTGGCATTGTTTGTCAGATATGCATGAATTTGGGTCATCTATGGCTTAGACAGTAAAATTACATAAAATATTATTGGATCTTCCACAAACACAGTTTAACAAGTACTCCCCCCATTCCCAGACTAAAGCAGCTATATTCTACACTAGTATAGTAGCAGCTCTACCCCCTTGCTTGAACCCTCCCCTCGGGATGTCTGTATGCTAAAGGGGCACTCACACTGTGAATAAGATTAGTCTGCCTCCAAGTGTACAACATGCTTACGCCACTTGACTTTGAATCAGTACTGATTTGGAGCATTGCTGGGTTGTTGCGGGGAATAATGCTCTGGCTGGGTTTATGCAATGGCTGTTATGGGGAGCCCGGCCTCGTCTGCATGCATGTTTTTAGGCGGGTGCAGCATTTTGGATAAAGCTGTAAGCTGCTTACGGCCGTGGAAAGAGGTGATTACAGGGCCCACCTCCGTAGGACTGACTGGGAGGCTGGGAGGCAACTTTTAGGTCAGTGGTGCCATGGCTCCACCACGCCTCCAGAGTGCCATACCGCCACATTCTGCCAATGTGCCGCTCAGCCGTTCCCTCTCTCGGTCCCGTACCAAGTCCCACCCTGTTTCATGGACTATTCTGTGAGCCTATAAACTCATCTGCATGCTTGTGCGGTTAGTTTCACTTTATCCGAGGTTGTAGCCTAAATATGTGAGTGCTTTATTTACATTCTCCTCAGACAGATATTATTGTTAGCTTAGTGATGTGTCACCGGGAGAGACAATGGGTGGCTTAATTACAGTATGAAACACCATTTTGGAGGCGCTTTGACTGGGAATAAACACTGTAGACTACACACAACAGATCCACAGCTTGTTTGTGTCTTTTAACTTGAGCCCAGTTCTAGTAGTGGCAATGCTGGCACTGCTCTGGTACTTTTTGTCTGCCTCTGAGAGTCTGAGGGCTTCCTTCAGGGACAGAGATAGAGAAAGCCTTTCTGTCCTGCCTGCCTTTAGGTAGTGCAGTGTGGGGATTTGCTATCACTGACCCTGCAGTAAACAGTGTGTGAAAGCAGCTGGAGTGTAATCTTATGTGCTGTGGGATCAGAATAGGGGAGCAAAGTTACTAAAAGAGTCACAATAAAGGGCTGCCACAACACCTGCAGAGCACCAGCCAAAATAATGAACACCTGAGCACATTGGAGGCAACTCAATTAACGTCACTGACACTGCCAGTCAGAACATAAAGGCAGGTACACAGCTTCTGTTGCCCTTTTGTTTCCAAACAAAAGGTTCCCTCACGTATTCAGCCAAGAGTAGGGCAGTCTTTATGAAATGCTAGACAAATAATGATTCATTGTTTAATCTAGATAAGCCTGTGTTTTTCATCCGATACCACACTCAATGTATAAGCTCTTTCCTATTAAATTGGAGGGGACTTTGATAACAGTTGCTCAATAGTCTAGGGAGAGTGAAGGAAATTGAAACAAACAAAATATTGTTTTTGTTTTTATGGATGCAGAGTAGCTAATGGATAAAGAATATCTGCATTTTATATGGATTTGTTCTACCAAATGTCATATATGACTATTTTAAGTTAGATCTGCAAATTACATTACATGACAAATACTCTCAAGTGTTCTCTCACACTAAACAATTACACATTACATCACCCTTTTTCACCTAATTCTACTATATTAATCGTGATTGCACAAATGATACACCTGGCATCTTTATAACCAAGAAGACAGAATTCTGCTGCCAATTGTGTGATTCTATCTTACATATATCTACTCTAATGTCATCTAATCTTTTTCTTTTGTGTTCTGCTGTTTCCCAGGAAGAATCCTCAACAGGTTTTCGAAGGACATCGGTTACCTGGACTCTCTGCTCCCATGGACGTTTGTGGACTTTATCCAGGTGAGTCTCACCTCGGCAGGTTTGGTCGCTGGCGCTGCAGCATGGGAAGGCCATTTCATGCCTGGCTAAACCTGCTTTGTGGTCCGGGTCCCCTAATCTGGAAACAATTACTGTAGGATTACCCGCCAGCGCAGCCCAGCGCCTGCACAGATTTAATAAAAGTGTGCACATAGGCTGAGGGCGTGGCACCCTCAGTGTGACACAACAGAAGCGGCATCTTCAGAGAATGTGTATGGAGACTAAGCAAGTGATTGGGAGAGAGAGAGAAAGGTACCAGAGAGGAAATAAAAGCCACAGGATGATGGGTCCGATGTGGAGGAAAACAGTGGGGAAGTGAGGGAGGGGGTGACAAGGATGATGTGTTGAGTGGCAAAGAGAAGAAGTGTGAGCAGCAGGCGTACGATGTGTTTGCAGGAGTGGAGCTGGAAGCGTGGTAGGGGGGGAAGGGGACAGGTCAGTTGGAACACATCCAGAGCGGGACTTGCCCCTCTCAACGCAATTCACCTAATGCTACAGTCTTATGGGCCTGGTAGCCAAGGGCCACCCTGGTGCATAACCAGGTTAGGTTACCAAATGCCACCCTGCCACCGTGACAGCCATCTCCCACGAAAGCCTGCGGAGATGAGCCAGCTCATGCACCTAGCGCCACAAAGAAGGGAATGTTCACTGCACAATTCGAGGTAGAGGAGCAGGCGTGGCTCTTTGGTTAGGGCCAAAGAATAGAACAAAGGCGCACTGAAAACGAATCCTCCTTCCACAATGCCTGAGTGATGTTTGTGGCAGATACCCATCTCACAGTAGACAAAAGCCATCTTAAATGCTGAAAGCACAAAAGATCATACATACAAAAGCTTTTTGTCTGCTATAGTTTCCCTCATTTTGATAATAAGGTGAATAATGGCTGGAGTAAAATAATAACTTTGTAGAAGGCCCATAGGTCCAAATGAAAACAATGAAAGTAGACTAGTACTCACTGTACTTCATATGTGACTTATCCATTCCACCATATTAGTTAGCTGTGTTATCATGAAATACAGGACAAAATACTATTTTAACCATGCTTCTGTATTGCAGTGAAACATACCATTTCATAACTGATAAGAGTACACTGTCAAAATAAGACTAGATATATCATGTGCACATTGTTTCTGCCAGTCTTCTGCTGCAGCGGATAGTGGGAAGTGATTGTGACAGCGGACAAAGGTGGCATCCTTTGGACAAAACACTTTTGTTTGTGCTGCTTTGCTGCTCTTGTTTGCAGGTGTCTTTCATGGAGCATTCTTTAATGCTTTCAGGAAGGAAGATTTTCACTCTTTTTATCAAAGTATTAGCCGTGCAGAAAAGCTGCTGATCCTGACTATTGTTGCTCATTCGCAGAGGGACATTTCCCCATAGTCATTGTTTAAATGGTTGTCAGGGGGGAATAAAGTGAAACTTCATAAACAATGCCCTAACTGGTTTATCTCTGTCTATGGGGAGAGGCCGCTTCTGTGCGGGGATTTGCACCAGAGCCTCCCCCTTTATGGTGGAGTAAGCACTTCACAGCCCCTCAGCACTGCCCCCATACCCGCCTAACAAGGGGATTCCCTCAAGCTGGGAGAACCTGGTTACACCCCAGAGCCCTGTTTTTTTTCACAGGTCTCATTTAGTAGTAATTTAGTGTATTGGGAAATAGGCTCTTTCTCTCTGGTCTTTATGGTCATGGGACAAAGACAGAAATGTCAATTAAAAACACCTCAGGCTTTGGTGACTGTTGGCTTTTGTGTAGACTTGACCTTTAAATCCTGAGTTGCCTCTATTTTCACAGAGGGGGCAGAGGAGGAGGGCAAGACAATAAGTGGTGAGTACAGGGGTCTTTCAGTGGAGGATTGTGTGTGAAGGCTCTTGACCAAGTCACACCACTAACTGAGGGGTCCATAGCTACATTCATAGGTCTTCTTAACCATCCACACAAATTCATTTTGTCAGCATGTGTATGCTAAGACACCAGCTGACAGTTACTTTCATTTAAGTGGGACATAGCCTGGTCTCACCAGCGTTAATGGCATATAAACATGCCTAAACATTGGCTCATAAATCATTAATTACAGCAGTAAACCCTACAATCATCTGGAGAGAGAGAAAATAGTTTGCGTGTGCGTGAGACAAAAAGAGGGAGTGCGTGTGTACAGTATGCAGACACAAACCCCGCACAGAAGCACCGAAGACACACACAAACACAGAGCAAGGATGGCTATTGTCTAAAAACACTGGCGGGTGGATCGTTGTGTGAGTCTGTATATTGTGGCGCATTGTGTGTCAGGCCTTTTCAGTGGCTTTGTGGGATATGAGAACTGCTGACGTAACCGTGAGTGCTGTAGGATGGGATTTCACCGGCTTTCTCTGCTTCTTTACCACGCTGGTGACAGAAGAAGTGAAGAATGCACTGGCTCCAGGCGTTACACAGGTTATCCTGAGAAACACAGGAGATGGTCCTGCTTGGAAATATATAGGCTGTGCCATAAATCCCCTCTGAGCATTGTTTTATGACAGTGCCATTGTCTTTCTACACAAGGTGAAAAAATACCAGTGACACAGAAAGGTGAGAAGCCTAAAGATTAACTATACTACTTGTTTTATTCACTTATTTGTCAAATTAGTGTAAAGATAAATCAAAACACAAGAAAACAACATTGTGTGTGTATGTATGTGTGTGTGTGCTCATGGGTGTGCTTAACTGGCCACTCAGCAATACCACACATGGTCATTTGATGGCGAGCATCGGCCAGCAAAAGCTTCCAGTGTGTGTATGTGTGGTCTCCCATGATGCTGCGGTCCAGCAATGCTGCTCTGACTCAGACATACAGGCCAGAGCCCGGGGTCCTTTCAGCCGGGGAACTTGCATAACAAAGTCCCAATCTAATCTAGAATCGCGCCTCATGTCAATACAACCAAGGTAATGAATTCTGTGCTTTCTGTGAGTGACTTTTGTATTTTGTGAATTTCTATTTTATTACACATTTGAAAATGTTTTTTGTGTTGTTTTCAAGAGGAAGAGAAACAGAAAGGAGCAATGAGTGAATGAATGAGTTTGCTGGACACAAGTGATTTATAGTAGAGAGAGAGGGAGAGAGAGAGCGAGAGAGAGAGAGAGAGACCGCATTTCAAAGCCTTTCTCTTATTTCCAAAATGGGGTTGGAAATCAGCAGCTTGACTGAGCCCAAATAAGTGACTTCTTTTACCTTTTCACAGCACACAAAAGCCTAATCCTAGGACTACTTGAGCCACCAATGTAGACAGCGACTGAGACCACCACAGTATGTGTCAGACCCTCCTCACCACACACAAAACACATTGACTGCAGCTTTATGAAGTGAAAATGGCCCAGAAAGGGAAAATGTGAAGGAGGTGTCCACAGTCATTTCTCCCAAAGAAAGGCCACAGCATCTGGGCATTTAATGCTAAAATAAAGCCCAAAGACAGAGTAGAATGGATTGGGTCACTTCTATTGTTCCAGAGCCCAAGTGGAACAGCCCCGTTTTGTTTCAGTACCACTGACCCTTGCAACTTATTGTGCCGCTCTGTCACAGAAAAGTGTGGAGGGAAAACAAAAATTCCAGCGATGACAGAGGACTTCTTTTGAGGAATTTTCCTCACCATGCTTTCCCCTCATTTCCTGTTTTGTTTGCACGTATTTTCCCAGTGGCAAATATTGCACACTGTCAGTAAATAAAGGGAGGATGAAAAAGGGGTTGTAAAAAGCGTACTGATTCCTTGTGTCCGCAGGGATGTTTAATTAAAGGCAAGTGTTTATTTTCTGCTGCGGAACAACAGTCGCTATCATTGCTGAACACAAATATAGCAATTAACTTCAATTTTCTACATTTATTTGGACATCAAAGAGCTGATAGAATCATTGAGAAAATAAAGCAATTAGGGCCAGCACAGATCTCAATGGTCTTTGGACACAGCAGTGGGCCCAGTTTGCTTGAATGACTGAATCACATGCGTGCGGTAGCTTTCTTTTCTTGCTAAAGAGCAATTAGCGGTAATTCTTTATTTAAACTGTTTGTATACAAAACCTTTCATTCTTTTATCCACTTTTATGTGCAGCGGGATGTGGCTTTGGGAGTTTTCTGTTCCTGTGTGGTTTCATAGGAGATATGGATGTGGTCTGAGGGGGTGAGGTGTGTATGCTTGTAGGATCACTTATCTGAGTCATCTGTGTGTAATGTGGGTGGGGGCCACGGTGTTCCCGATGCTGACATGATAAGCGCCAGACCAGGCAAATGGATCACATCAAACGAGGCCTTGGCGACAGCGGGCCTTGGGGAGCAGGAGGAGGCAAGACTCCTATCTAATGGTTCCTGTTCCTCCTCCGTCCCCTCAGATGACCCCACTGTCAGATAACCCTGTCTCGGGCCCCGACTGAAATGGGCCCAATTAGAATCTAAATGACCCAATCAGCAAACACGGATGAGTGGTGTCACTGTGTCACCAATCAGCAGCAGGAGAGTGAAAGAAAAACAGTATGTATGATAAGACATTTGTTCAGTTAATATTTGATCCCCTCTAGGGAAGGCTGGATAACATGCAGTAATGGCTCATGTGCCACCATCTCACTTTGCAGTCTGGTAGCCTTCCATCAAGGCTAAGATTGAAACTTATGTACTGTGAAATTCTTGGGATCAGTTGTGCTCAGTAGCTTCCACTCACTGTTTGATTGTGTGGGCTCCACTACAGCAATGGTTAGACTAGTAATACCCTCTTATCTGAACTGCAAATGGAATTGAGTAGCTTTTCATCATAAAACTACACTGAAAGTGATCATGCTTAAATGTGTGCTTAAGTGGCAGATAACATCCGTAATTAAGGTGCTAAATTAAATTTTCATCTCTCTGGGCTAGTCTGAGACCACTGAAGGTAACAGTACGATCCTAATCTCCACGTCTTAGGATTCATCTCTTAGGATGTGTCTAATTTCAGGGTGTGAGGTTTCAGTTTTATCATCTATCAATCGAATATGAAATATGTAACACAGTATACCTTTCAGTTAAGAAGAAATGGTCTCTCACATATTCAGTGATGGAAGAAGTATTCAGATCATTTACTTAAGCAAAAGTGTCAATATTACACAGTAAATACTCACAGTTACAACTAAAACTCCAGCATTCAAAATCCTACTTAAGTAAAAGTATAGAAGTATTATCAGCAAAATTGATATATTGTTATTATACAGTATATATATATATTTTTTTTTTAATTACTTTATATAACGTTAGATATTGTAGTTCAGTGGTTCCCCTCAAAGGGTCACAAGATAAATCTGAGGTGATAACTGGTGTAGGAAAGATGAAAGAACAAAGTCCTGCTACATAAATCTGTATTCACTCTTTTGGGCTTTTGCTTTTCTTGTGAACCTCAAACAGTTATTTAAATGAAACCATTCAAAAAGTTTAGAGGCGAAATGTCTCTCCTCTTTGCTGCAGCCGCTAACAACTCGCAGACATCTGAAACATGACAAGGAATTCCAACTGCTTTCTTGTAAGGGGAGCACAAACCAAAAAGGTTGGTAGCCACTGCTTTAGCAATATATTGTATTTTACAAACTCGTCCATATGTTTTTTTTTTTTAATGTAAATTCTTTGTCTGAAAAGTAACTATCAACTAGAGCTGTCAAATAAATGTAGTGGATTAAAAAGTACAATATTTCCCTCTGAATTGTAGTGGAGTACAAGTATAAAGTATATACTCAGGTAAAGTATATGTACCTGAAAATGTACCTAAGTACAGTACAGTTATGGAGTACTTGATAATTACCACCACAGATGGTATGCTATGGTAAAAGCATTTTATCTTTAATATTAATACTCACAATGATACTTTATCAGACTCTTACTTCAGTTACTAAACACAGGTGTCGTCAGACTCATTGCCTCCAATCCTGTTGAGGCAGCTCTGGTATCCTGGTCTAGATGTGTCACAGAGCCATTAACACGGGTGATGAGTCACTGTGTTGTTGAGGGCTGTGTGGTTTGAGTGTGATGTATCAGACACCCACAGTGTGGTTCCCAGAGCCCTCTGCCAGTCACTGTGGCCATGGCTGTTGGCTGGCTGCTCTGCCAGGGAGGCTTACAGGCCAGAAGTGTTGAAGGGAAAGCCCTAGAGAGCCAGGGATATGAGCTGCAGTGGCCAAGTGGTAAATTCTCACCTGCTACTAAGTGAGAATTAGCGCTGTGATCGTTTTCCTTTCACACTGTGAGTCACATAACCTCAGTCCCACAACCTGCTGTTACCTTTCTCTATGTCCGTGATGGTCTCACACAAATACAACTGAAAGAGTTTCTCTTGTTTAGCCTTAAGAAATAGGCCTCACTGCCCCGGTGGTAGCCCACACAGCAGCAGTGGAGCTTTTGACTCGGTTGCTGTTTGGTTAATATTGTGCTCACATTTCTCCTTCTGTCCCAGGTATTTCTTCAAGTCATTGGAGTGATTGCTGTAGCTGCCGTCATCATCCCCTGGATCCTTATTCCCGTTGTTCCCCTTCTTGCTGTCTTCCTGTGTCTGCGATGCTACTTCCTGCAGACCTCCAGGGACATCAAGCGCCTAGAGTCTACCAGTAATTTTTTTTTTTTTTTTGGGTGGTGGGGTGGGCATGTCCATTTGTGGTAAGAGACAAAAGCAGACCACAGGAATGCTAATAGACCATTGAAGAAAGCCATGGTCATTAGCATAAAGGCTAAAGGTGGCGGTGGCCTATGGCTCGGCCACACGCAGTTTCCTCAAGAGACGGGAGTTCATGACATCACATACAATGGGAAAAATGCCAAGTGGGCATGACTAGGCCATTGCAGGCTTTAGTTCATCTATTTTATTCTGGGCTGAGAGCCCAAATGCACATTGGCCAACAGGTTCCATCATCTTAAAGAACAAAAGTTCTATTAAAAAGCTCAGAGGAAACATTTAGGTTTTGTCTTTGGTTTTGTAAGCCTAACAAATAGAAACAAAAGACCAATCAACTGCAACCTTTCCCTAAATCAAAACTGTTTGGCGTCAGGAGCATATTAAGTGTTTGGATGACGCAGCTCACATACGTATTCCACTATTGATTATCAAATCACTTTTTCTTTGTCTACATCTTCTGAAGGTCAATATATTGAGTAGAAAACCTCAAAACACCAAGCAGATTGATTGTATGACTCACTTAAAAATAGAGTATATTGACACATGGAAGCAGTCAGTTATAAAAGTATGATACATGAACACAAATATGTTCTGAAATTATGTTCATAGTTAAAAATTATGTTTAAAAATCTTCAAAACTGTCCTTTGTCTAGAGTACGAAATGCTTTTGGTTTGAAAAATGTCATTGGAGAGTTGAATGCACGGATAGCTGATTTCACAGATGCATTTTTGTTCAAATTCTAACAGATATGGTGTGTATATATTTCTTTTAGCTCGGAGTCCTGTATTCTCCCACCTTTCTTCTTCTCTCCAAGGCCTGAGCACCATCCGTGCCTTCAAAGTTCAGCAAAGGTTTCAGCAAATGTTTGATGAATATCAAGATCTTCACTCAGGTGAGAATAAAAAAAGTATATTTCAGTTAAGGGTATTATCACACTCATTCAAAGCCATTCAGACTAATGTTGTTACATGTTTTTTAATGTCAGCAATATTTAGACGGTAGAGATTACAAGTATTAATCTGTGTGTTTGTGTTTTGTTAACAGAGGCCTGGTTCTTATTCCTGACTACCTCTCGCTGGTTTGCTGTGCGTCTTGATGGAATTTGCTCAGTTTTTGTTACCATTACTACTTTTGGCTGCCTTTACCTCAGGGATGGTACTGTATGGGCTTTGGATGAAACATGTGACACATTATTGACATGTGAGACATCATTAGTGAAACCATGATGATAAATTCATGAATGTGTATGTGTTACAGGACTGGAACCAGGTGCAGTGGGTCTGGCGCTTTCTTATGCTGTGACACTTACAGGCATGTTCCAGTGGGGCGTCAGACAGAGTGCAGAGATCGAGAACATGGTGAGAGCATTTTTATCTGAACACTTAACTGCAGTTTATATTTTGATTGGACATCACTAAAACCATTAATGATTTACTCTCTGAAATTTCACTCAATTTCAAAATGTGTTGTAGGACTGGATCCCCAAACCTTACAAAGTAAATTGTGGAAAACAAAAAAGAAAAAGCATGTAACTCCACTGGCTGCTTCCAACAGCGTTAATGATGGCTGGTTAAAAGGGCACTCCACAGATTTTACACATTAAGTTCAGTTTATCCGTCACAGGGAGTACTACTCAACCTGTGAAAACAATTGTATAATGTCTTCTGTGGCTGTGGAGGGAGCTGTTTAAAATTTGAAAAATGATCCCTAACCCCATAACCCTGAAATAACCCCATCAGGGTTATTTTTTATTTCTTCGGTTTGAGACTTAATTGTAACAGAAAGCTTGCGTTACAAACTGGAGGTGCAGCGTTTGAAAGAAGTGGGCATTTAGGAGGCAGGGAGGGTCTAATGAAAGACACTATTGAGTTGCATTATGGGAAATACACGATCCAGTGTTTTTGGACTCATTCTAGAGACTAAAAGTCAGCATATCTCTGCCTCTGCTGCTGTGATTTTTGGCCACTCTTTTTTAAAAGGAGTCTGTGGTCGCCCAACTTTATGGAAGTGCAATACTAAATTGCTGGAGTACTCCTTTAAAACACACATCCACTGGTTAAATATGATTCTCTTTGAGATGGTAAAATTAGAAATACTAGTAGGACATGTTGTCATGTTTACTGTTCTTTGTTCAAATAACTTTAAGTTTACTGAAGCTGAAGTGCTGCCATTTTTGATTGTGTTTCAAGTGATCAAAATAACAAAATGTATAAATCAGAAATCTGTCTTCACAACATTAGTATTGTATGCTTCTATATATTCAATGAAAAAAATTGCCTTGTTTTCTGTAGATGACATCAGTGGAGAGAGTGGTTGAGTATGCAGAGCTGGAGAGTGAAGCACCCTGGGAGACGGACAAACAGCCTCCGCATGACTGGCCCAAGACAGGCTCCATCACCTTTGACAAAGTCAACTTCTCTTACAGTGCCAGTGAGCGTTTGGTCCTAAAGAACCTGACTGTTGTCTTCACATCAAGAGAAAAGGTTCTTGTCTTTATTCCCACCTGGGCATGCTCACTGGTGTGCACAGCCCCTGACGTAGGTTGATATGCAACTAGTGTAGAAGGTGTGATGTGATTCTTTTTTATGTGGCATTATTCTCAAATCAATTATTAAAGGGACACCATATTGTGCTGCTGAATCTTCAGCACTATACCATTTGTGATTCATGGAATACATATCATGTAATTAAGACTGTTCAAGTGGATCCATTTGTTCCCAATTTGCATTTTGAGCTACCTGACAGTGACAACTGTTTATTCACTATAAGAGAGAGGAGAGGCCGAGGGAGAGGGGCGAGGGAAGAGAGAGAGGAAAGCAGAGGGAGATGGTTGAGGATGATTGAAATTGTGTTTAATGCAGGGGGTGTATTTTGCATGGCTATGGTTGGCCAGGGCGGCTGATTTCACAATGGATGGGTTGATAAGTGCAGAGGCCCTGGCTCTGACAGCCCATGGGAGGGATCTCTGCCACATGCCATGGGGGTGAAAGGCTTTGTGCATCCTGTCAGTTCCCCTGACACCCTTTCATAAGGAAACCTGCTCTACCTACAGTACAAGATCCATTCACTCTGGCCCTCACTACTGTACATAATCATATAAAAACACACAACTCACTACAAAACCACAGTTGACCTTCCGTTGTTTGGAGAGAAATAGTAAGTTAGGGTATGGGCATATTACTTATCTCCAAGATCAACGATGCACAGTTCCCACTTTTACATTTCCTTATGCTATAGATAAACTGTAACTGCACAATATGGTTTCTTAAATGAACCTTGACATTCTTAAGTGTTGTTTGTCTGAAATAAGATGGAAAAGTAACGTGATAATATGGTGAAGCTTTTTTTCGTTATAGTTTGGTGAATGCCAAGTAAAGTGTGACTGATCCATGCTGCCAACACTTTCTAATGCATTATGAGACTGTTCTTATAAGAAAAACAACCATTACCAGTCGCTTGTTCAAATAGTTTTAAATGACCTTTATTTACATTCACTGCCAATTGGGAAGTAGTGTGGCGTTCTTATAGTGCAGCTTCAGGTGGATGGACAAGTATACAAAGCTTGTCTCCTACTAGCGGTCAATATTTATTCCTTTTTTCTCTTAAACATTGAAACAGTTTTTCTCTAACCTTAACCTTTTTTTTAGGAATGAAAACTTGTCGTAAAGTGTCTAATTGTGTCTTGTAAAACATAGATGGCTTTTTTCTAGCAATCTCCTCAAAAGTCTGCAAATGTCTTCCCAGCAGTCTCAGCATCCTTATGTTGAGACAGGATCTTGACATTGTCCCACGAAAGAGTGAAATTCTTGTCTTGGTACGTCCCAAGGTCCACTGTCAGTGTAAGCCAGTATGTGGATGGGCAAGGATCATACTCCTGCTGCCTGCCCTCTACCTTTGCTCCCTCATGAGCAACGTGTTGTTTCTCTCACAAATGAACAGTCAGAAGAAAAACATAAAAGACTGAATTCAAGTAATAGTTTAGACAATGAACCTGCTTGTTGACTTCTGCGTGTGAAGTGATGACCCATTTGTGTGTAGCTCTTGTTCAACAGCTCCATCTGTGAGTCAGTGGTTGCAACAATGCTTTCTCCTACTTCCTCTTTGAAAACCGTCAAGGTGTGAACATCTTTGTTCACAATAAACATCTAAACCTTCTCACTCCTGCTACCACCTGGGTGGAATGCCTATGTCTGGATCCCGAGAGGCACAGGTTTGTGTGTCTAGGATTTATTTTGGCACTGTGGTGTAGCCTTTTCACTGCATGCATCCACAGTACCCCTTCTCTGTTTTACAAGGAGGATGCTGATTCTGTCAGCACTTCATGTTATATCATATTCTACTCTCACAGTAGATGTGTCGGTGACATGCTCTTGACATGAGGTCACAAGGGGTTTGGGGAAAGATTGTTTCCTCTTCTGAAATTTTAAAGGACCAGGTAAAGGCATCCAGTGGTGCGTCCCTGCATCTCTCATGTGATAATTGCTTGTGTTTCTTAAGGGCCCTTTTAGTGGGACTTTTTCAGCCCACTGGACAGTTCTCTCTCACTCAGAGAGTTATTGTGTGCCCTCTCAGTACAACCAAGGGAGGTGTAAGTGGTGCCACATTCAGACAAACCCCATCCTGTACGTCTAATAATATGCAGAGTTAATTTAGATCCTGGATCATTGTGCTTGATCCTTTCTACCCTCCACCTAAATGGGCAAAGAGTGAGGAAAAAATGGCATTGTTGCATTTTCTCTGTGTGTTGGCATGTTATGAAGCACACACAGCGGTTCTTTGTTATGCAAGCGGTATTGTTGGTAAACCCATGGCTAAACAAAAGGTTGCCCATTGGCTATGTAATGGCATATAACAAGCCTATGTGTTGGCAGGCAGCAGCGTGTGGCACCAGCAGCCCACTTCAGTGGAACAAGTAATGATTTGCCTCGTGGTGGCATCGTTGACACCATTGGTATTTGGTTCTAGGTTGCATTTGGGTCTTACTGTGAGCAGTTTGATCTAGACTTGTCATTTTCTGTGTGGGTCCTCTTTAAGTCTAGGATGAACTCAGGTCAAAATTTTAATTTGATCAATACTTCATTTATGACCAAATACCTGCTAAACTAATGACATTCCCATTGACCTCAGCTGTACTTTGTGTTTAGTGCTAATTACCAAATGTTAGCATTAAAACATACTAAAATAAGGCGGCTGAATATGGTTAACATTATACCCTCTAAAAAAACAGCCTGTTAACGTTGTCATTGTGAGCATGTTAACATGATGACATTAGCATTTAGCTCAAAGCACCACTGTACCTATGTACATGCCTCAAAGAGCTGCTAGTGTGTAGACTCTTAGTGGGCTTTCAGACTGAAATCAGCCTATCGTTAAAACAACGCAATGGGCTGCGTTGGTGGGGGTTGGGGGCATGTTCCTCCGGGTACCGGCGAGACAAGAATTACAATCCAGTTTAAGTAACAGATCTGTAAATTTGAAGGCTTGTCAGATGCCAAAAACTCCAGACAGGATTTTACAAGTCTGGGAAGTTATAGGTTCAACTGTTTTGCCGGACGACACTGTGTTGGCACCCTCACTGGCCTCATTCAAATGAGTAAGAGGGCTGGGTTTTTTCATGCAGGGCTACTGTCGGCCTGAATGCAGGCTTCAGTACTCTTACATCCTGATTGGGTGGCTTGTACAGAACATGAAATACACAGATACCAAAAAAAGCCTATAAAGCTTATAGAGCCTTGTTTAATGGATTCACCAGTTATCATAGAACTAGAGTAATAATGTGTAACTACAAATTTCCAACCTACAGACATTGGCTTATGCAATGTGTGAAACTGTTGGACTATGAAATAAGCACTTTTATAAAATATAGCACACTTTAAAATAGCTGCCTTGAATCATAGACATGCAAAAGGTCCAACACAAAATGATACAGTTCATATATTAAGTGTCATGACATGGCATCAAGATGAATAAGCTTATATTCCATCAATCTCTTTTCATCTCCATGTGATACAAGTGTTTCCATTGTAGTTAGCCATATGACATGTTCCCTAAGTGACTTGACACAATAAGCACTAGTATGATTAATAGCCTGAAGGAACATCATAATATTTTGTCTTTTTTTTTTTTGTTGGTGGAATTTTACAAAAATACTTCTCGTCTCTCCACTCTAGGTTGGCATCGTTGGACGCACTGGTGCTGGTAAAAGCTCCCTGATCTCGGCCTTGTTCCGGCTGGCTGAACCTGAGGGAAGAATAATGATTGATGGTTTTCTGACTTCGGAGATTGGTCTGCACACCCTGCGCCAGAAAATGTCCATCATCCCACAGGTGCCCTTTTTAAATTGCCCTCAGTCTCAGCTGTTGTGCTTTGGCACTTGACATTGCATACAGTAACCAATGGGTAAATTTGAAAGAAATTTGCTAAAAATAGAAAAAATATTATCCACTGTGATATTATGCTGCTTTTTCTAAAACTGCTGGACTTTTGCTTTGACAGCTTCTGTAAGGTTCTTTGATTCCTCATGATTGAGAAATGGCAGATGAACACTGGTAACAGAAACATCGTGCTTTGGCCCTTTTTTATACGCTTGGCTTTTAAAAAATCTAAAACAAGTGAGGAGAATTACAGTCGTCTCTCAGGGGATTTCTGAAAGTGAGACAAACGGATGCCTTGAGACAGTTTAACTTTATTTCCGCTTGTTGAAACTGATACGGCATTAAGAAAATGCCAGCCTGCGGGTGAGTGTCAGCAGAGTGGAGGGAGGGGAGAAGACTCCCACGGCCTGTACTGTGAAGAGAGCAGTTCCCCATCCCTGACAGAGGATTAGCCCTCTACCCCCCAAACATGGGAAAGCTGCTTAGAAGAAGTCTCCCCCATCCTCACAGCCAGAGTCCCCTTGTACACCGTCACTTTGCCCAAGTCTCAAACATTTCTAGGGTGCAGCCAAGATGCCCAAAAACAGTTTCATTAATGCTTTTCTATGGATTTGATAGGTTTCTGGCATTGCTACTACTTCAGATAAAGTTTTACTTCCTAGTCCAAACTAGTTTGAGATGGATGTGATGTGTGTTTGATGTGATTTTGTTTACTCTTTCTGTCTCTCCCAGAGGGAGAGACTTGCACAAAGTGGCAGGTTACGAGTCAGAACTTTAACTGCACGCCCATCTGTATCGCATACTGGGTGGCATTTTCACGATAGTCATGAAGTCTTACCAGTATTCAGAGGAGTAGAGTTTCTCTGTATCCTGCTCTTAGTTTTACAAACTTATATAGCGAGAAGTCTCTTGGATTTACACACATTCATCTGAAAGCCTTTTTATTCTCCTGCTAGACGTCAGAGATAAAGTGATATTCAGTCAGCCTTTCACATGGAAAAAATCTTGATATAAATTGCTAGTTGCCTCACCTTTTCATGTGGAATTTTGAGAGTGTGATATGTATACTATACATTGCCAGTGAGGAGTTTCATTATTTGCCACCCACAGATTTGATTATGATAAGCTTTTATTAGCATATGGCATTAAAAAAGGATCCATTTCAGTTTCTATTGAATTCTCAGGAATGACTTAGTAAAAAATGAATTCTGTGGCAAACAGAGGGCTTAGAATTGGTAGAGCACATAATCGGTCTATGGAAAGCTGTGCTTGAAAGCAGGTTTTCCGACCTAACATTGAATCCTCAATTAAAGTGTGTCACAAAACTAGTTTGAATTGGGACTTCAGCTGGCTTAATGACAAGGTGGCATTTTGGTGACAGAAGGAAAAGCTCATTGGAAGTAAAGAGGTGGAACATTTTCTAAGGCACAGGTAGCAGGGATGAAGTCCTGAAAGCTTTATTTTTTTCTGGATGAAAATTGAGCAGTTAGTCCTGAGTCTTCTGACCTACATGAAGGTTTGTTGAGACATGATTTTATATTTGAGGGGCGTGTGCTGTATGTGTACACTGTATAAATCTGTGTGCTGACACACATAAGTGCATGCTGGATATTTTTCTGTGTTGCTGTCAAAGCACTGGGTTTGAAGCCAGCCTGTAAGAGAGCAGAGATGAAGGCGTGGATAGTGAGTCACATTCAGACTTCTGTAGTTCTGTAACCTTAATGCAGGACACTTAGGCTTTTAGACCCATTGTGTATTTTACTCTTGCTCCTGGTCTAATCTCACAGATGCCAGGCGAACATTTCCTATCTTGATTTGAGGTTAGATTCATATCTTAAGTAAGCTGGAGTTATCACGTTGCCTTGACTGTGATGACGATACAATGGAAGTCTATGGGTTTTTGTTATGGACAGTTGCTTGCTGCTCTGCGTCACCTCTATTGCTGTGATATAGACTCTGTCACATCTCATTAAAGCTTTTTTCAAATGGTCATTATAACCATTTACATGTCATAAATTCAGTGTTATGTTTCTAAAGAAAGCGCAGCTGTATTTGTTCACTGATAAAACAATGTGGAAATGATAGCATATGAAAATCTTATCTACAGCAGCTCTGTACCACGAGAGGCAAAACGTTTTCTTTATGACGGCCCGGGAGAGTCCTGGTAAGCGTTCAGTAAATCACTTCAACGTTGGAACAGGATTTATGAATAAATATCTGACCTGACACGAGGAGATGCCGGCTTGCTCCTGTTTATCAGGTTTACCACAAACAGAGTGGCATGTTGGAACAGTGCCTGTGGACTTGCGGGCTCGTTCCTCGGCACTGTAATAAAGAGCTTTATTTACTCTCTTAAAGATGGCTGTGTGGCTGAACCTTGATACAGGTGTGTGGCTCACCTTAAATACATATCTTGGACATCCTAGCTGTCTGAGATCTGAGCCTGTCTTTTAATGAGGGTAGTCAACTGATGCGATAACCCTGTTTGTCGGAGTAAAGCTGTTACTTTTGGCAGATATTTTGAGATTATCATTGCTAATACAGCTACTGTATGTAATTCTTTGTATGGTGACAGTGACTAGATGGCACTTTTTTCACATTCAGACATCGCGCTGTTGTTCTTCACCAACACCAGTGCACAAGCTCTGGTTTTCTACGTAAAAAGATCAACTTATTGAAGCATAGTTGGCCAGAGCATTGAATAGAGCTCCTGAGTGGAGCAAGCCCTTTGTGAACACCTTCCCCTCAAAAATTGCCTAGTGGCGCTCTATAAAGCTTGTCTTAACCCTTTCATACATCTTCCCCCTTGTCATTATCTTAACTGGCCACGGCCTTCTCTTTCTATATCCATCTATCCACAGGACCCAGTTCTCTTCACGGGCACCATGAGGAAGAATCTGGACCCTTTCAGGCAGCACACAGATGAGGACCTGTGGAATGCACTCCAAGAGGTACTCCAGCGTGGCTCTGAATGATTCCCCCTCGCCCGGCCCAGGGGGGGATCCCTCTGTCCCCCTGTACAATGCTGCCATTCAGCCTCCCTGCTCGCCACAAGTCATGGGGGGAAATCCCATTAGGGCCATGGGGCCCAGCTCAATGTGCGGCTTGTAACTGGGAACCATTGAAAGTGCTGGGGGAGATGTGTTTGGGCAGTCAGGCCAACCAGGATGAAGGCTCCCCCCACAGTGAAGGGCTTCAGCTCCTGGTCCTGCCTCTGAATGGGTTTGGTGGCCTGGATTAAAGCTAGAGGCTGGCCACAAGAGAGCACTGGCCAAGGTCATCAGTGGACCTGGCCCTGCATTGTGCCAGGCGGTTAATGGGTGTGTTTGGATAGCTCTTTAAAGACATCCCCACAGGAAGCCTTTATGCAGGAGTAATGAAGGGTTGGGGCTCTGCTCTCCCTCTCTGCAGGTGCAGATGAAGGCCGTGGTGGAGGACCTGCCCAATAAGCTGGAGACGGTGCTGACTGAGTCAGGCTCTAACTTCAGCGTGGGCCAGAGGCAGCTGGTGTGTCTGGCCCGGGCCATCCTCCGGAAAAACCGCATCCTCATCATTGATGAGGCCACAGCCAATGTGGACCCAAGGTCAGGGGACTTGAGTCCATAAGTAAAACCTTTTACATCAGTATTTGAACAGTCCTTTCCACATGTGGCTTGTTTACTGTATCTGGGTTTAATAAAACTGGAGTACCACTTCATAATTGTAATTATTATAAACTGAAATTTTTCCTAAAACAAGACTTCTGTTTGAGCAAATAAATCAATAGCACATAAGTGAAAGCCTCATGAAAAGATGTACGAATGTCTCACTTATCAACTATAATGCCCGTTGCCTGGTGGTAAACAGAGTATGTCTAAAAACACAGAGTGTCGGATTGAGTACCACTGCAGTAAACAGCCAATAACTAATCCAAAACTAATAGCACCAAAATTAAACAATGACACTATTATCATGACTTTTAAGAAACAAAAGATGATGTGGAATCAGTATGGAATCAAATCAGAAAGTATTATAAGTGAAAATAAGACAAAAGTATATCTAATAAAACAAAAAATAATAATTATAGTCAAAATAAACTGAACCTGTATTTGTTAACTTGAGGAGCTCTGCTATCCTTTGTTTTTTTTTTTTTGTTTTTTTGCCTACTACTGCACATACCTCACTGCTGATGAGCCATTGTTCTGTGTCAAGTAAAATCCCTGCCCAAGGGTCTATAGGAAGAGTTTTTTTGTGCTGAGGTGTTGTGTTCCCTGCTCCTTTTAGAACTGACAGCCTCATCCAGCAGACTATCCGGGACAAGTTTCAAGAGTGTACAGTCCTCACCATTGCTCACAGGCTCAACACTATCATTGACTGTGACAGAATACTGGTAAGTAAGAACGCAGTAAATTTCCATTGTCCAGTATTTTAAGTGAGACCACTAATTTAATAATAACAGACAGAAAAAAGGGGTTTAACAACAAACAACTGTCTAGAAGTTCCTTTCAGTCCTAACATTTTGTGATATCCCTCACAAACTCCTTTCTTATCATACTATAATAAATTGAGCTCCTGCTGTGTACAGAATTTGTGGGATAAAGCGAAGTAGCCTCCAAAAACATGCGCCTCCTATTCACTCACACTCCCGCACGTCTAACGCACCTGAGATTCAGAGCTTACAAACACCTCTTCCTTTCTTTGCAAGGAACCTACTACACAATATTTACCAGAGTTTTAATTCACTTGCCCTATTTTGCAACAGCTGGGCTGATTTCTCCCTCACAGCATTCGCTCTCATTGAGCCTGCGCTTGTGCCACTTGATCTTTGGCCCTTTCCTGCTACTGCCTGCAGAGGTGCCAATTAGTGCCATTTGTGGTAGCATTTGTCAAGCGTCTATGGAGGACAGGGCACGACCTGGTGGCTGCTCGGTCACTGAGAGGGTTGCTGAAAAAAAGCCAAATATCACACAGCGGGGACTGTTTCACACCTACACTCACGTTAAATGCCCCCAGATTGTTACACACTCCGGGAGAACCAAATTGGGGCCCACCTGAATTGCCTTGTCCAAATCTTAAGCCGTGCCATTTTTAGACGCAGAATGTTTTCCAAGATACAAACTCCGTCTCCTAGTATCCTGCTCCTGAACTGTCGATTATGGCAGCAGCTGCAGAAGTCTCCCTTTCATACTAAACACTCCCTGAAACTGGGCTTTAGTGATAACAAACTGCTCATTACCGCTGTAAGGGGATCGAGCTTGTTAAAATTTGTCTGTGATATAATTGTAGTCTTTTCCAAACTGCTTGAATTGGCACTATTCTTTGTGTGGTTTATATAGCATGTGATGACACAGGAATGATGGTAATTTTCTAGAGAGTCTTAAAGGTGTGATTGTTGGATTTGACTGAGGACCACCCCTGAGCCGCTGAAATGCCAGGATAAATACATGGATAAATCACTGATCTTCTGTCTGTCAGAGTCAGCGTACTAGACTTTCACACTGCTAACAGGCCACGCTCATTGTCCTTGACCCTGTCGAGCAGAAACAGGAACCTGTGTTTGCTGTTGCATGAGTCACGTAAAATGGATGGTTCCTATGTGCAGAGAACTACTGTTTCCCTATTCACCTTGCACTGTCTGCATGCATCACTCAGCAGTGAAACAGCTGAAATGTCAGTTTTCCCCAAAGCAAAGTATACAGGCGGTGGCACACACACACACACACACACCCAGCATTGTATGCGTGATTGCAGGTTCTGGCTGCTGGCAGGATCCAGGAGTATGACCAGCCATATGTGCTGCTCCAGAACCAGGATGGGCTCTTTTACCAGATGGTCCAACAGACAGGCAGAGCTGAGGCCGCCTCACTGCTGCACACAGCCAAACAGGTAACCACACCCACCTTTGTCCCAGGACGGGGCTGTCACTAAATAGAGTACAGCCCTGGCACACTAATCCCAGACTCTCCCTTTAACTCCAGACTTCATTGCTCACCTCCAAAATAATACAGTTAAGCAAGAAAAGATGTGCATAACCCTGACAATGCAGAGACACTTGATTACCATTTTAATTTAAAGTGCCTACTTGGAGCATCGCAACACCATAACATTAATTTCAAGAGAGAAATTGTCCCTTTGTAGATTTACATCCTCTGATTTTATCAAAGAAACTCTCTGTATAATCTTTTTTCTCATAATGTAATTTTGAGATCATTTTAGAGATGATTCTAGAAAAGCAGCTTTCTTTGCACTATATCTATTTGGAAATATTGGGTTTAACTTCATCGCGATTTGGGATAAACTTTCTATGGGGATTACTGTAATAGAGAATGTCCATATTTTTTCTCTGTAAAATTCATTTGTGATGTATTTCCCCTTCAGACACTGAACAGATAAGAGCCGGCTATTCATTGTTCAATTCCATTTTATGTGCATCTGTCTGGGACTACAGATACCATATTGCAACTTCAAACAGGTCTTTGTGAAATAAGAAAAAGTAGGCATCATTTCATTTTCTCTCTGTCCCTCGCACAAATTTATCAGCGGAACTGTATCTTCTCAGCCAGAGGAGTGAAATGAGTAAAATACTGATTTCAAAGACTCAGCACACTGTGGTATTATTTGGTATCGTCTTACCCTGCACACTGGCGGATTGGTAGTGACATTGTTCAAGCCCTTACGTTTTCCTTTCTTTATTGTAGGGTGCTCTCCTTAGATCAGATTACTCCAGCATCCATAACTGTCTAGCACCACTTATTAAATACTGAGATGGTCCACATGTTGTGTGTCAAGTTTCTATAGTTGTCAGTCAAGGTTTAAATTCATTCAATAATCTGATATCAACCTCTAGCTCCTTTGTCCATGTTGAAAGAGAATCCCAGAGCAGACAGTATATTTCATGCTGAGGCCAACCTGTCCTCACCTGTCTTGCCTCTTTTTCACAAACTTTCTGTTATTGAAATCGTTGATCTGTCAGAGCCTCTTTGTATGAAGAAATCAAGCATTTTGACACTTTACGCAAACACACAGGTAAAAATGAACTCAAATAAAACAAAACATTTCAGTGATTATATATTTTTCCCGTGAATTTCACAGTTGTTTACGAGGCTTAAATAAGCCACTTTTGCATGCTTCAGCTGGTGACAAATCCCTTCACCCAGCTCTGACTGGATCTGTCATAAATCACACCTTAGCAGATCGTAGCGTAGATTGGACTGTGTGCTTGTATTCTGTGACACTGCTTCCCTGATACGCTTCCAGGTTTACATGAACAAAAAGCGAGTGACAGACGCGCACTGTGCCAAGGACATCTGTGTCATCTTTGAGACGTCTCTTTGACAGTTTGGAGAGTCGCTGTGGCCCCCGCGCTTGCCATCACTGACCAAATCTTTTACCAGATATACTTAGATTCCTCACTGTGTATTAAAATGTCTTTAGACTCCCAGCAGGCCGAGTGTAGTATATGCTGCATTGGATTGGCATAGTCCTTTTGGTCTGGAACAGAAAAGAGGCAAGTACTGTATCTGAGGCAGGATGTACCTTTATTGACAGCATATTACTGCATGGCTGTTTATTGATTACACCCTGCTATGTTTATATATATGTGTGTTCTGGCCGCTTGGGTAGCTTCAATCCTGCAGTGGTGCTCAAAAGAGTGCAGATATTGGATGTGTTAATCCTGGTGCAATAAATTATTGGTGGCTTAAATTATTCTCTTAAGGCAAACATTGTTTCGTAGGACTGTGGTCTTTTTATTATTTGGGAAATGCTTGAAAAGACAAGGAGAACCTGAGAGCAGACACCAATGTTTTCAGTAATTATTGTGCCTTAATCAGACTATTGATTTTTTGTAATTGCACTGTTTTAATTGAGTAGTCTTCCAGCACTTTGACGATAGTGGTTTTATGTCTACCTCAGCTCTTGTCAGGACAGAACAGTTTAAATGTAACATGTCATGTACTGGCAATGATAATGGCAAACACCAAGAAACGTGGGACAGAAGTTTTAAAGTTTATTTATTTTGATAAATGGGCTGCTGTTGCTTTAAAAACATAGCACTTTTTACTTCGGCAATAATATGACATTTAGGATGACTATTTATAGCTATGTATTTATTTATTTTATTTGTTTGTTTTCTATATCCTTGTGTATGGGTTTGTAACAGTTTTGTTAAAGGTCATATTTCAGGGAGTTTGCACTTTGTAGTTGTTTAGTCATAAATACGTGAGACAAATAATCACTTATAATTCACAGCAAATGAAATTAAAATTACATATAATAAAACAGTATTGCTTGAATGTTTCAGTACTGTCTTCATTTTGCATTAAAAACATTGTCTTGTCTCATATTCCACTGACTCACTAACCATTTCCTCCTGCTGTTGCTCACCCTATATTCAGATGTCTGAATGGTGTGTTTTCTTCAGGTCAGCGGTTACAACTGGTTTTGACCAAGATGCTACAAATTGGTAAGTGGTTAAGGAAAACAACCCAGTGATTATTTTGGTGAGTCAAGTGATTTTTAAATTCAGTTTCATGGTGGTAAAGTGGTGTAGCTATTTACTCAGTTATTTTAACATGTTGGCAGTGCAATATGACGATTAAATCCCAATTAAAATGTAATTTTGTCATCACCAGCTCAATTAGAAAGGAGCAGTTTAATACGCCTTTATATGGACAAGAGCAGAGCCGGTGATTACACATTCAGAGATGGCTGTCAGTAAACACTTAGCTTGGTATAAAAGGCAGTATTTAACCAGGCCCAGATTTGGGTCGTGAACTGCGGGACATCAGTTCTTTTAAGAGCTGAGTGATTTACACAATTCATTAAAGCCAGTGAATCTTCAGCCAGCGTCATATTAAATGGTTACTTACTCTCAAATAGCCCCCTGGGAGTTGAATTGTTGGCTTGCGAATAGATTAAAGTTTACATTGAAAAGAGAAATTGAATTCAGAGGTAATCAATAGCATAATGGGCCAGTGAGAGGAGCCTGCTGCCTGAAATGAAATTACCATATTTTTAATCTTAATTTTCCACTCTGTTTATCTGACAGTGTGGATGTGCAATCCAAACAGATAATGAGAGAGTGGGATATTGACAGTGGGGTCCTCTGGAGTGCTTGTTTCAGTGATTAAACGCTGTGATCTGTGATTACTTTGTGTCGGGTGTCAGGCTGGCGGCCAGGGCCCGGGGAGACACAGGCACATAGCAGCTGGAGCATCATGGGTCTCTGAGGTGCTAATGCACCTGACACAGCATTGACAGCATTCGAAACCCTATCAGGGACTGCACCACACGACAGCTGCCACAATAGGAATACTCATGGCACTATCTACATCAGAGTCAGCACATATCCTCTCTGCTCTCCCCTCGATAACAGCCAACACAAGAATGGTGACAACAAAGTTTGCACAATAAGTATTATTAACCAGATACCTTCCTACGTCGCCCAATAATAGCGCCATTTTAAGACATATCTGAATAGGTGTGCAAATAGCAATGGCGTCAACATAGTGCTGATAAAGGTTTAATAAATAAATGTCTGAGAAACCTGGCTGTCCACACAATGAAGTTTTATCCCAAAGAAATAAAACACAAAATAAGAGTCAGCACAATGTGGAGGCAGTGAATGACATGATGAATTCACACTGTAGCATTTAGCCCGTCCACACTTTAAGAGAGAAGTGATCCTGATTTGAGGATGTGATGCATGTTCTATTCAGTTAAAGACATTTTATTGTCAGTTGAGAGAAGAATAATGTAACAAGTATCTCTAACAACTGAAAGTGGTGTAAATTTGTTTAAGGTTGTTTTGTTATGGGCCAATAAATAAGTAGTCTGAAGGCCATTTTGGGTTGAGGAGACAATGTTTTTCACAAACATTCTGTTGTGCCAGCATTTTCTTTTGTGATGGATACTGCTGTTTGACAAATGGAAACAAATTGCATGGTGCAGGCGCCTGAATGGCAGGGAGTTGGGGAGTGTCAAACTCGGTGCTGAAAGACGATGAAGCGAGAGCCTCAGGTTTTTGTGGGCGACTCAGACCTGACTGATCCCAGCATAAAGTACTTGTTGAAGAGAAGGAGAAAAGGAGAACAGGATTTCGACAGGCTGCAGTGAAATTAGGAGAATTGACTATGGCGGCTTTGTTCCTGGCTGGTGACATGGGGTGGGGGAGATGGGGAGACTGGAGCGATTCCCCAGAGACTCTGTGCTCAGCCTTTCTAAAGTGACTACAAAACTGAATATCTGACAAGTTCCCAAGACCTGACATGACTCTGTGTAGAGCTAAGAAAAACAAACAACAAATGGCACGTTTTTAAGATATATGTGGTGACACTGGATGTAGTGTGTTAGAAAATGGCTTTTTATCTTGTTAAAAATAGGTTCTCAATTCGTTGATGCTATATTTTCTAGATTGCCGCAACAACCTAGTTAGACCAAGTTTTTCCTGTGACAGACTTTGTGCAAGTAGAAAAATGAGAACTACCAAATGTTGATTTCCAACTTATTAAAGGGCTTAAAACTAGCAGTTTTTCTGTGATCTCGCATCACAAAAAAAAAAACTAAAACATTAACTGCAAGTATCCCAGCATGCATACGTGAGGTGTGATAAGCCACACTGTATCATGGTGCCTCAGCAGTTTAGTGACCACCGCGGACTGGTCTTGTGGACTGGCCGACTAATACTGCTACAAACAGTAATTATAGGTCACGCATGTAATGGATGATTATGCTTCGTAAACTCTCCAGGCTGGGGTTTGTTTTAACACTGTATAAAGTAAGTGAGTATATTTAACATTCAGTGGATAATTTCACTCAAATTTAACACATTTTTATGCACATTTGCGCAGAAAACAGGAGTGAATCTATTTATATAAAAAGTTTTGAAATCGTAAAGAGTAACCTTATTTTTTGAAAACAAAACTTAAAGAAACAGAACAAGTGGTCTCAAAGTCACCTGGATTTTTGTCATTTTACCTGCCCCTGCTGCTTTGAACTAAACTGGCTAATGTGGCCCTTTGAAAGGCCACCAAATAGGAAAGCTCTTTGCATGCTTTAGCCTTAAATCCCGGGCATGCTCTGTCACCTTCCAAAAGTGCTGTTTGATTCTTCAACTGCGAGAGAAAGAAGAAAAGTGGAGGGCTAGACAATAGCTGAGGGCTTATCTTATCAGTAAATAAGGCTTATTGCTTAAAGCTATAAAAGGCTATGCTTATTGGTGATGTCATCCCTTTGTGGAAGATTGATGAAGCTTGAGGCAGGGGGCATAATGTGAGTGTGAATGTGTGTGTGGAGGGGGAGGCCTAGTGCACCAAACTCTAGAGTTTCTAACTTTTCCCTGCAGAGTTTGATAGAATTTAAAATGTATGACATATATTTTAACTGCTGCTGCACTAAAATTGCAGTCTTTGGTGGTAAACTAACCCAAATGCACTTCAAAGTTCCATCTGGCCAGGGGGCTTTTATCCTTGGCCATGAGAGCGGTTGATGTTCTGTGCATGTAAACGTGCAGCTTTGGGTAAAGGTGGGGACAGCTTGTGTCCCCCATTATTGTCTGGTTGCATTTACGTGGGTCCAAGGGCCCACTGTGTCTTTTCGGGTTACTTTCTCATCATTTCTCCTAATGTAGAGACCCACAGGGTTGGTGGCAAGCGCACAATGCGGCTGTTGTATGGTTACTGTCAGCTCTCTCAAATAAGGCTTCCTGTTCATTAGACTTCTTTTCACCTCCGCACAATGCGCCGGCTTTGCAGCAATAGTGAGTCGACGCCCATCTCTTCAATGCCATGTGAATAGTTCTAAATAGTGTTTATGCAAGCCATTGTTGTCTATTGTGTGTCCAGTCTTAATGCACAGTGATTTGCCTGCTTTTGTAGCCTGGGATACATTATCTTGCCTATGTGGCTTCAGATGCATGCCTGGCCTTTGAGCCAGTAAACAGTCTAAAAGTTAACTCCCTATGGACAATGCTGGAGATGCCTGATAAAGTGGGACAGAATATACTAACTGGCCCATTTCATGTCCCTCTATAATTACTCAAATGGCTTCTTCCTCTGCTGAGTACATATCTGTTGCAAACTTTGTAGTTCTATCCGTTTATACATTTTTTTTCCTGAAAAAGTCACAGCTCTCTAATTTAATTTTGAGGATTTAAGGTTTTTTTCTTCTTCTGCGAAATGCAATAATTAAAAGAAAGTTTGGAAAAGAGAGTTAAACTTAACCTCAAAGCTGATTTGAAATCATAATCTGTGAAGATCGTTCTTTTTTTTTTTTTTTCTTCTTCAATAAATACATAGTAAAGTTGATTCTGTTGCTTTGAAAGATTAAACTGACACTATCTGTTGCACATCTGGTGAAGAATTTCTATTCAGTGGGGACATGTATTTAAACCCTGTGTCTTTATTCTTCAAACTGTCAGTGTGAAAACGAAAGGGTAATACAGATAGACAGCCAGGTGGATAATCTGACGCACATCCCAGTCAAAGAATAAAAACTTTTAAAGATAATGTCAAAATGATATGTCTTGTAATGGAAATTTTATGTCTCATGACTCCCATCGGTTACTTTAACATGGCTTTCTGTTGTTACACCATGTGTTTGTACCACAACTTTATTGGTGATTTGTAAAAAGATTATTGTGCATTCGGTTCAGTTTATGTACATTTTGTTTTGTGCTAGTATAGCTATATTTACTGCTTGTGGCCCAACAGGTTTGATATTTCACAAAGTAGTTCCTGTTCTTTTGCTGGTAAACATCTTAACTGTTCAGTTATCTTGAGGTTGCTGCCAGTTTGATTTATAAAAAAAAAAAAAAAAAAAAAGAAGCTTCAACCTCTTCCTCCAGAAAAACAAAAAAGTTGGCGGCCCCTAAAATGTTTTTCCAAAACAAAACAAAATAACCCTGAAAACTGAGAGAGCAGGAATGGGCAGCATATTATAGCCTTCATCTGTTTGTAGCATTGTTCTAGAAAGCGTATACATCACCTCCAGAGAGTAACTGATAGGTCTAACCATTCACTTCTTGGATAGATGCACAAAAGCAGAAGATATCTGCGGCACAGATTACATTATACTCATTTCAAAAGCATTCACAGTCAAGTATGCGGAGCAGAAAAAAAAGATGCTTTTAATGCCGGCCAATGATTACAGGTGAGTGATGTAACTGATAGTTGGCCCATTATTGTTCGGAGATTTGGTGTGTTTGACCCCCTAAAGCAATCTGCTGCCAAGGGAATTTTAAACAACCTTTGGACTCGGAGGAAAGGAATGTTATGATTGCTCTCTGTGACACTGATACAACACTGTCACAACGCTGACTCCAGACTGCGGGAGAAGCCTCGCTTTGACTGAGCCGAGTCTCACTGCACGAACACTTAGCAGCAGGCATTTCATTAACCTGTCAGAGAGAGGCTAGATGTTGCTTTGTCTTTGATTGCCACATCCCCTTACGCTCATGCTGCTGCTTATACATTTGACCTCCATTAGCCCACTAGGTGTGTTTCACATTTTATTTAATGAACTGTAGTCATGAGGTAATTCATTGCCTGCAACCACAGTCCTTGAAGCAAGTTTATTTTTTCACACCAAAGTAGTGATGTTGACTTGAGTTGCTCCTGGGCTGATATTTTCATTAAAGACCTTCTTATCAAATAATGAAATAAAGAATCTGTTTCTTGCCCAATGCTATTACCTCCCACAAATCAAAAGGTTTCCAGTGTAATGTCTTGCCTCCCATGCCAGTTAATTAGGTAGCGTTGTGCTACATACTAATGCTACTTTCATGAGAATAATCTGAGACAATAAACCTGTCTCTTTTGTGTCCTTGTGCAAGCCCTCTTAATTAATATCAGCAAATACAAACCAAAGTTAATTGAAATTTGAACATCCCATCTTTATACTTTACAATAATACAATCGCTAGTGTTTTGTTACTGTTGGTGAATTACTATAATAGCTGGTATCATATCTCTATTTAATATTTCATTGATCGCTCTCAGGGATGCGGCAGAAATATAAAAGAAAGAAATGTCTTAACCATGAGTAAACACAGGAGGCAATATATGCAACCCCAACATTGATTTAGACCGAGACATTAATATTCACACTCCTCCAGATAATCATAGCAAGGTGTACATGATTTGTTTTCATTGATTAAGTGACATTTCTCCAGCTTCTCACACCATGGTTATTAATATAGTTTGCATTGATATTATTTCTGCATTAACAACAATTTCACCAAGTGAGAGAGATTACAGCACTGATGCAAAAGAGTAGCATCTCGGTGGCAGATAGCTTTAATCAGAACCCCTTTTGATGCAAAATCTTTACAACTTTAATCAATCTTTATGGACGAGCTTTTCAAACTGTATGCAAGTTTGAATAGCATAGTTTTAAAGAGGCTGTGCCCTCCTGTCAAATATCTGATATGTTTTGCAAATTACAAATCCTTCTAGGAATATGAATTAGGTTGTGCAGCTCGAGTGTTCCTTCCGTTCACGGTGCACACAGTTCAGATTTCACTTGGTTTAGGTGCTTTCTTAGTACCAGCTAATGTAATCAGGCCAACAATTCCCAACTAGCGTGGGACTGTAGTACACAGAGCCCACAACAAAGCATAATCTGGCACGCTACTATTCCAGTAGGATCTTTTTTGTTATCACACTTCTTTTGTCATATTGGCCCATGAACAGAAATAGCTAAACAAAATAAATAAATAGATAAACAGTGGGTTGTCTTTATAGCCTTTATGCAGTAATATTTCATTGCCAAGAACATTTCTGAAGTTAACAGTATTTATGTTCCGGTAGTGTTGGTCACAGTCTGTCACACATTATTTGCATCTGCATGTCCGATTAACAAATATGACATATTCCTAAGATCAGGCTCCTAGCACTCTAACCACCCACCATGGCAATTAACTGTCTACTAAGCTAACAAGCGTAACACACATGCCTGATGCAAGCCAGTAGAATATCAAGCTGCTCTCCTAGATGTATCCCTGTTTACCCTGTAGTGCCACCGTGAACAAACAGCACACATGTGCTGGCTAATTTCAAATGTTGATTAACTTGCGGCTCTGGACTGAGGATCTATACTCCCACCAGTGTCGATATGGGGGTTTACGTTGGAGTGCAACTGGCATTTGAAATCCACTCGAGCTAGAGAGAGCTGTCGTCCACGTGAGTGACTAGTGAGACCTTGTCAAGGGGAAAAGAGCTCTCAGACAAGTTCAATGGGCTTCTCTGAGCTTTTCTCTGTGTCTTAGGGACTGTTAGTAGTGAATCTACTGTCAGCACTGATAGCCTCTATTGTGTAAAGCTGACATGCTAAGTCACGCTGACCTTCATTCTGCTCGGGCTTGTTATCACTGCTTAGGCAAGAATATGGCAGGGAAAAATAGCATTGAAATGCCTGAATACCTACTAAGACAGACTGATACTGTATTCAGTCGTTGTGATTGTGAGCCAGGTTAGAGGGCAACTGGACTGACAAAAGGACTACTTCTGACAACACACGCTGTATGTTACCAGAGAAAATAAGATAATTCAAGTACAAACCCATATTATGTGTTTGTTCCAGTAAGGGGTCTTAATCATCATCCACAGATGTCATTTTACAGTTGCTATGGGTTCAAAGATTTTATCCAATGTAGCATCTGAAGGTAGAAGGGTTTTGTTGTAAATGCAGACAGTTTTTTTTTTTTACAGCACGATTGCCACCAAACTAAACAATCTGTTCTACTTATTTCTAAAAAAGCATTGACCGTTGGGGCATAGCCAATATGGAGGTTAATCCATTCTAGTGTCTATACTATGGGATGCTTATGGAAGCATATTTGCTTAGGGCAGCCATGCAAATTATTACTTACTGCCCTGTAAGCTGATAACACAAATTAGATACCCATTAAAGTTGAACAATGTATATAGAATGAGAAAAGATTGCAAGTGATACCTGAAGGGATGCTTAAGTCGTATGGCGCTAAAATATGCCTCATGCTTGCAAACTTCAAAAGTGGAGAGATGTTTATCCTTGGGATTGGAAGATGCATAATAGTAATCTCATATGCACAGAGGCAGCTGCCAGGTGGAGGATAGCACACTGCATGTTTATGAATAGAAATCATTACAGGGACTGGGGAGCATACCGGCATGGACCAGTGACACAGAACTTTTTTATCATCTACCCAGCGTACACTACAGCACTTAAAAGTTCATGTGCCGAAATTTAGTATGTTGTTAGTTTGGCTGTGGTCATTTTGCGCTGTATTTGATTCGTGTTTAGTGTTTTTTTTTCTCTGTAAGTTAAGTGTTAAGAAATGTTAGTTAAAGTCCCTCTAACTTTAAGTCCTGACCTGAATGTGGGTTGGAGTTGAGAACAACAAGGCTGTTAATACGATCCTGCCACCTGAGGGGCCTGTGAAATCAGAAACATGCCAGCGTTAACAGCAGCGCCACAACTCCACTGGGCTTGTACCTTCACTCGCCTCTGCTCTTATCAGATGAGCCACTTTAATTCATGTGCCAAACACCTCTCTGAGGGCGAATACAAATGTTCAGCAGCTTTTAAGAGGTGGAAACGCTGTTTGTGGTGTGTTAGACGAGAGAGGAAGTGCTTCAGGCCTGTTTGGGAACCCCGGCTAATTCTACCTTTGACTTGCCTGTTGTTGTCTCTGAGCCCCTTTCCCTTTCTGCTCCTCTGGCTGGCTGATAGTTAGGGATTCATCTTAAAACCTTCCCCTTTGTTTGACGGACCGTGGAGTCAGCAGTTATTCTTCAGCTGACGACTTTCAATGCATGGCGGTGAAAGAGATGAAGCTGAAACACAAAGGCAAATTAAGGGTACAAAAACACTCGCCATTGTCCCATTGTTGAGGGTCACAAATCGTCAAGTAAAAGCAACACAGCGTGGTTGAAATGTATTCGCCTCCATCCCTTTCCCCACTCCCTCCCTTCTCCTCTCTTTATATTCATTAGATTCATTATAGGCCACAAAGGACTGCCAACAAAACAGCTTGTGATTTTAGTTGAATTCATCCCCCTCTGAGGCCTGCAGGGAAATTAAAGTAGGTGACTATCACTGGAGGGGGAGCAGGCTTGACACATCTGAAGCTTTCAGTGATGCTAATAGTCAAGCGTATCCAAAATACACAGGAGCTGACCTCAAACAGATTGTGGGGGTTTAAAATCATTAGTTTGCAAATGAAGCAAAAGTACATTGGTTCTATGGTAGAATCAGCCCACTCTGAACCTTTGATTAGTGTTTGTCAACTCCCCTTTCTCTTCATACTCCCCCGCCCACTTGCAATCCAGAAATTAATAAAGGAGACATAGCGACACTTTGGAGGGAAACGCTTGCATCTCCAGCACCTGTTAAACAAATGCACTTTAGGCAGGAATCAAATTGCAGGCAGGTTTAAATTGGTGTAAAATCTTCATTTAGATGATGTCCCCAGGGCCTGCTTATTACTTGAGATTTATATAGCATTAGTTCTGCCTCGCAAATGTGGTGCACCATTCCACCTCAGTGAAATATGAAGAGGTTTGATAAAAAGCTACAACAGATTCTCTCATTAAAAAAACCTAAACCTTTTAAAGATTCATTAATTTAACTTGTGGCATGCAGCTCTGACATGCACAGAGTTCTGTGCTTGTGCCCTTGAGCGCTGTATGTTATACGGTGTAAGATGTTGCTTTGGTTCATCGGCATAGGTCTCTGAGAAGAAGTGCGCTGACAAATTAGAGTACCTGCAACGCTGAATACATCTCATTGCATTGCAGATGTTCATTATGTGCTGATACTAGGATGAGCAAAATATAAGGGATTCTGTAAGATTCTTTGCACCTGTTGTTTTTCTAGTCAAAATTTGAAGTTGGTTACAATTGCTATCACGTGTCATGTTGCCGAGAATGGCACACATCATGGTGAAGGCTGGAAGGAAACAACCACAAAGGCATTTCATTTGTAGCAGTACCCCTATTGAGTATGTCTGTTTCAGTCACCAATCTGTTTTGTTCTCCGTCCTTTTCAATTTGTTTACATTTGGCCCCTACTGGAGAGGGACAGTCTATTGATTTATTGTCCCTGCTTCCTGAGAGTGGTGTTAAGAGTGCACAAGCCCCCCCATCTTCGGGCCCTGCTCTTACATTGTGTCGCCTGGTTGCTGGCTTCTGTTTCAGAGACAGGCCAGGGAAAGGCCCTGCCCAAGCACCACAAGGACCTCACAAGAAAAAAGCCTCAGCCGCACGAAGGCCTGAGAGACAGCACCTCAGCACAATGTCGCTCCGTCTGAATAGCAGATGTCGTGGGACGTTTGCCTCCCACAGAGGGCTTTTTTTCTTCTGAGTTTTCCAACAAAATGAGACGTCCATTTATTCATAATATCAGAAATGTTACTATACAGTATATGTATGTATAAATATGAATAATATACAATATATATATATGAAAAATAAAAATGTGTGCATATATATATATGTATGTGTATATATATATATATATATGTGTGTGTAAATATGTATATATATACATGTATACGTGTGTGTGTGTATATATATATGTGTGTATATATATATATATATATGTATATATATATATATATATGTATATATATATATATATATGTATATATACACACACATATTTTCTTCTATCAGGGTGGTTTGTATTCATGTTTTGTGACATCTCCTTTTGCAGATTGATATTTTTTATGAAAAGCACCTGTCTGAAATTCTACAGAACAATTTATATGAGTCAAAAGAATCATTTCAGATGAAAGTTGAAATGCTATTGTAAAACGGCCTTTCACTCCTCCAGCTTGAAGATAAACAATTTCCCAAGAATATATGGCTGGGCCCCCTATCTATCACAAAAATCAGAATGTGTCCCATACTGAGCCTATTGTAGTCTATTAAAAGAAATCCTTCCCTGTGGCAACCATTTTGCAGGTTTCAAGTAGATAAATGCCTTCCAAGAGGGATAAGAATGCATTTCTACAAAACTGCATTAAAGAGTAATGTTTGTCAACTACTCCGATAAAAACTTCACAGTCACAATTCTTTTTAGAGGCGGCAAATGCATTGGCAATGTGTAAAGCTGATTGGTCTGGGGAGGCTGCCTACAGGTTAGCAGGCCTCATTTCCAATCTCTGACAGCAATATGTGTCGCCGTGCGCTTCATCCCGATTGCTCATGTTCAACACAAACCATGGTCACTCTATATATGGAAATCTCTGTCTTCAGGGCGAAAAAAAATTAAAAAGGTGAGATTGGCACTTTAACCTCCATGCCCCCCTGAAAATATGTTTTAGTCTGATACATTATACTACTGCGAATTATTTATCAAGAAGATACAAGCTTGATATTTCAAAAAAAATAATGAGATGTTGAGGTGGCAGCTGGAATGTTCTGGTCCAGCGAGCAGCATCTATGAATCGGGGGAAATGAAGTAAATATGGCTGGCTGGGACACGCCATGTGCAGAATGTGAAAGAGTGGAGAGCAGTGTTTAGGTGGCACCGACCAAAAACTTAAAATCTTTTGTGGCTGTCTTTTAGTCTCTTTTGGAATAGTGGCACTAAATTCAGCCGTGCATTGCAGCATTAGTTATTGTATTATATTATAATTAGATATGTATGAATTCAAGTTTTAAAAAGCATCAATCTTTAGAGAGCTTTGAGTGCACATACTGCAGGTAAAAATCACTTAAGAAATGGAAATGGAGTATCTATTCGCTGAAAAATGTCTCCTATATTTGTGGTTATCAAACAGCTGAAAAGATGATGAGAGTCCAACATGGAGTCTGGAATCTCTCAGGCAAAAAACAAAAACAAGCGTTGTGTGCTAAGTTGTGTTGAAAGAGCCCACCTGTCGACACGCTGCATTCAGAGAACAAGTCACCCAGTTGTTGCAGTTCATACAAAGCGAGTGAAGAGAAGAAATCCATTCACACACTCTGAATACAGTTGAAGTGTGTCTCTCCTCCGTTGACTGTTATTTGAAAGAACAAAACGGAGAAAGGCCGTGTATTAATTCACTTCAGACCCTGGGGCCCTGTTCTTAACTATTTTGGCTGACATGTTGTTATCAGGCTAAAATAATCCTGTTTATTCTCATCCAGCTAACTTGGTTCTTTGAAAGCAGTTTGAGGATTGATTTGTTAATCCTGGATGAATTTATCTTGAGTAACAGTGTGCACTTATTTTGAAATATAGGCAAAATGAGTAGAGAGTTGAATCCATGATCAGCATTCATATGATTGGCTGATTGCTGATCATATGATTGCAGTTACATGAGGTAGGTGTGTTGGGATCCCTCCCAGCATGCAATGGGGCAATAGATTCATTCATAAGTCTAATGTTTTTTGTTTTTTTTTATGCGTGTGTTCCCGCATTGCTACGGGTGTCGTTTTGCTCTCAACGGGCTCCACAGTGTTTCCACACTTTGATCACTGTTAAACAATGAGATACTAACCGTGAATGTGGTCAGACAACATGTGATGTTGGTGCACGATTGGTGAGGTTCTCCCCAATGGACGTGCAAGAGAGTTTTAAAAGATAATCATAATGAAAATTAAACTTTACTAAAATCTCTTTTAAAAGCAGCTTTAATTGCACTGCAAATTGAGTCCTGCAGTTAATCATTTAATAGGTTTTAGTGTTTCAGTGTAATGACAAATTTTAATTTCACATTAAACGCCATATGTTCTGACTCCATTGGTCTTTTAACAGTCAGAATATTTTCTTTTTTAATGTACAAACATTTATTTTGTTGTATATTTGATCAAGTGTAGGTGACTCCTCATTGTGATAATTACATCAACAGATTATAATGATTTCTCAATAACCTGCATGTTATCTTTAAAAATCATCATCATAGCAACACTCTTTCATTATACATCTGAGAAAGCAAGCCATTTGTATTTGAGATGAGCTCAGGTATGGGGTTCACCCTAAAACGTCTTGGTCATGATCCAGCTAACTGTCAATAAGCCTGCACCTTTGCAGGTTTGAGTTTATGGACTTGTTGCTCTGACAACAGTTCCAGATTAATTTTAAACCAGCTTCGAAGAACCAAAAAATCCAGACTCACGTCAAATCGTCAGCATTCTAATCTGGATAACTCGGTTATCCACATACGAACAACGGTGCCGGTCATTGCTTTCACTCCACTGTTTGTCCCTCGCACTTTGATGAACACACGGCAGTCAAGGTGAACCATGACTTGTTTGATTCTTTAGACAGTGAGTACCATGTGTTTCTTCACAAACTATTCACACCTACACCCTGTCATTAAAAACTCAAGTTTGATTTTAGAGAGGTGCTCTAAAATAATTATGAAATTGTTCCCTTTTTTTGTATAGGATTTAAATACGATACATCATTCAGTTAATGCATGTAAAATAAATAAATCAATAGTAAAGTATTAATATTTGTATTTATTTCATCTCCTACAGAAACATCTGGCTTGTATTGAGTATTTCAACTTGTTGACTGAATTAAGTAAATCAAATGACAAGAAAAAAAATGGTCTATTTCAGAGCTTTCCCCCCTCCCCACCCCAAACTCTTGTCTTTGTTTTGATTTATTTCATCCTCTCAGAACATCCCGTTGCTTTTCAGGGCCCCCTTTGTTCTTGGTGAAGGGGTCTTTTATTTGGGAGAAATCTCCCATCTCAGACCAGCGCTTTGCCTTGATGCAGATCTTCATTAATCTCCGGGGCCGCTGTGGGCTCTACAGCAGCCTGCCGTTTTGATGGGAATTGAATTTGATACCGTATTGTGGCTTGTATGGAAGCTAACAATGGCCTGTGTTCCTTCCTGTGTCTGTGCACAATCAGAGAGACCCAATTAAATAATTTGGTACAATAAAGGGGAACAAAAGGACACCCAGGCATAAAGTGAGAGCTCCAACATTTGCATTCTACCTATTTCTGTATCATGTTAATTAATTCGCTTTGAAACCACAGGGGAAGGCACAATGGAAAACAGTGCAGCTCATTTCAAAGTATGTCTGAGGATGCTTTATATTCAGGTGACATGCTAAATCAACATTTTACAATACAAAAAAAAAAAACATTTTCTCTGGAGCGCCAGAAACAGTCAAAAAGTCACTTTTCTTTATTTCAATACAGCTCCTTTTATTTAATAAGTTTTCACTTATGTAAAGTAAACTTTATACTGGAAAGCAATTATTTCAAAATACCATTATTTTCATTTTCATGTTTTGTGATAAATTATAAAAGGCTCAGTTAAATAATCCCACCTCTGCCTGAATAGAATAATTTTGCATCTAAAATGACTGTCACGATAACCTGCTCTTAATTAACAATGTGTGAATTGTGTGATATATAACTGCTTTTGTTGATGGTAATATGTCATATTCAATGAAGGGTAAATGAATTATCCACGAGTGGCCCGTGATAAGCGGTGATGGGACCCATATGGAGCTGTCAGTGGACCGCTGGTGGGCTCTCCTAGTCCAGCCGCTGTAATTGAAAGAAATGAGCCATGGAGCTGACACATTAGCAGTCTCCCCAGAGATGGACCACACGGCACACACACACACACACACACACACACACACACACACACACTGGCGTCCACATCCACACACACACACACACACACCCACCCACATATTCTCACTTTTTTATACATCATCTATACAGACTGTATCTCACTGAAAGTATAACCCAGACAATGTCAGCCAGGCTGACGCAGGACAGCGCCCTACTGTAAGTGAGACAGGGTGTAAGATTGGGTAGGTCTCCGTCTGGGTTAAGGGGATAATGAGAAACTGCCGTGCAGTGAGTTAATCAGCTCATCGCTCTCCCAGCACTGCCATTTATTTGCTGTTTATTCCCCAGCACAGGGCCCCCAGGGGGAGGCCTGTCTGTGAGGCAGCACCTGCAGCTTCCCCGACGCTTGATTTAGTGCTGTAAATGCTGCTTGTGGGCCAGATTACGCTGGACAGTGATCAAACCTTATTTGCACTCTGATTAGACAAACTGCTCCCTGCACTGACCAGGCTGAAGCAATTCTCCTTTAGCAATTTTATACTGCTGCCCTGCGTAAAAATGATTAACACTGGATGGATGAATGCAGCAGCCATTCACCACAGCCATATCCCTGCATAGCCCTGATTCTGCACCAGGTATGAGTCCTACTGCTGTAAGCCAACTGTTATAATCACAGCTATAAAAAGGTGCTTCATATTCATTAAAACTTTATGGAAGTAATCACAGAACTTCCACTGTTTCTACAATTGGTCACAACAGTGTAAACAAAGAGACATAACTGTTTTTGTCAATGTATATTTCCTTAGGTATGGCTGGCTGATTCAGCAAAACACGACCCCCTTTCACCTCTCAATATCTCTCAGACAACTAGATCTCATCTCTCAGTTTGCCAGCTGACAATCACTGTATGAATTTCCGGTGTTTTTTTTAATTGTGCCTAGTAGAGCTTGGGTGTGTAGTCAGTCAGTCATTCATGCAGAAATAATACTGCAAAATTACAAAATATAATACAGAAGACAGCACAGCATGTACGTTGTAGATCACACGCACCCATGTACAATACATAGAGGTTAGACAAAGTAATGCAAACACCTGCTTAAAAAGTACTTGAGCCTGGAAGACACTAAATCACAAACATTGCTATTAAGTTAAAAGCTAATTTGCTGAATTTATTAGCTAGAACAGAGGTCTGCAGTAGCATGTAGCACTTTGGGTTTTCAAAGCAACCTGTGCACAACTAACAAAGCTCCTAAGAGACCAAATCCTCCACCCAAATTTAAATGCACCGGTCAAAAACTGCTTAATTGTTTCATATATGAAGAGAACAGTATGGAAAATTGTCACAAAACATCACAAAAAACAATGATGGATATGCTTGGGTTTGTCAAATAATGCTGACTAATTTTATATTATATGTCAATTATTACATTGTGTATATGTTATTTTGCCTACCCCTATGTGCAACACATGCATATGCACATAGACGCACATTCACACACGCACACACTCCTGAGCAGACAATACATCTTGTAACCTTCAAACGTATTGTGTTTAGAGTAGGTCCCCTGTTGCATTCAGAGTGGAAGGCACTCCAGCTCGGTCATTGTACAGCAGATTTTCATGCTTTAGTGCTACACAAAGCCTGCTCTTTCCACCAAATGATCAGGCCATCTTAAATGTTGCCCCTGAGACTGAATAGGTACGTATGTAGTGCATTGGCAAGGTCTCTTTTCTTTCATCTACTTCTGTGCAGAGGCTAGCAAAGTATTAATGAAGCTGTTTTCTGATCTGCTCCCTTTACCCTGATCCTCCCGCAGAATGCCTTCCCATCATGTTTCTAGTATTTACTGTATTACCATAACCCTGATGCACGGCCCATTTAGAATTGTGCTTGAGTGACTGGGAAGCGTATTAAGGCAAAGGAGAATTATTGTGAGGAAAATGTACAGTATAAACAGCTGAAAAGAATAGAGGGCAATGCTCATAATGGCATCTGAAAGCTTTCATTTTTTCCCTCATTGTCTCTCCTCCGTTCCTCTCTAAACAACCTTCCTTTTTTCAGCTATCGGAGCAAAGTTCTCAGAGAGAAAATGAAGTTCATTCATGCATCCTGAAAGAGGCTTTTAAGGTTGAGTACAGCTCAAAAAAAAGGAATGTGAGCTACGGCTGGCCTGAGTATGACTCAATGTTTATAACCTTACTGTGCAGAATTCAAGAATGCTGAGGAAATGAATGAAGCCGGCTATAAAGCACATCCAAGCCACAATGCTGGGAGACTTATTGGTATTCATTAACGGGTTTTGTCCAGGTTGCTAAAGTAATGTGATGTGTTGTAGGTTTTGTGAAATGTTTCTGAATAATTAAACTCAAGTATTCAAAGCTGCAAACTATTGCTGTTGAATTTGAGTTGGAGAACTGACAATGCCAGAACTAATACTGTTTTTTTTTCTTTTTTGGGAGAAATAATTCTTTAGAATAATATTATTGTATTTTTATTGATTTAGAGTGTGTAAAAGATATGCATCTTGAAGATGAATGTGCGGTTACGATAAGATACAAAGAGTATTTTTCTTAGCTGTCAGCCCCCTCCCATTGCTCCCAGCCCCCTTCTCTCTTCATTTTGCTAACTGGTGCTCAAAGCTTCTTCTCCGCTGACCAAGCATCAGCTTCCCTGTGCTGATAAATGGGCTTCTTTGAATTGATGGCAGGCTGGAGGAAAAAGAGATAATCCTAGATAATGTGGACACAGTTTTCATTTCTTGTCACCCAATTAAACTGCAATTATCCCAAGAGCAGAAGAGGAGAAAAGTGGAAAGAATGGCCAAAGAATGGGTGAGCGAGGCTCCCTGGGACACTCTCTACCAGACACATTAGCCCAGATTTGCTCCATCCTGATAAAAGAGACCCATTTCTTGCACTTGGCAGTGCACAGCGAGTGGCAGACCAGCTGCAACCTGGGGTTTAGAGAAGAATGCCTGTGCAATGTTTGTGCCATGCCTCAAAGTGGCTGGGAAGAAAAAGATCAAAATGTATACAGGTTGTCGCCCTATTAAAGCAGGGTGGCTTTTGTGTGGCGCTCCATGTGTCTTTAGCTGAGGACATTAAGGTTTTATCCCTTTATAGCCCGTATAGATTTTTTTATATTATTATTATGCTAATGTCCAGGACACATTGTCGGAGGGAACAAGTGTGTATTTTGTGAAACCTTTGTCATCGCTGACTGATCAATGTAAGAACCCCGGAGCTGACTAAACAGGGGTTCGAAAACCTTCAAACAATCCCTTAGCATATCCAAAAGTGCTTTGACCGAGGGCTTGTGTGCGCCCACTGTTCCTTAAAAGAATCGACCACTGCTTTAAAAAAAATGGACGCTTCCTCTGTGAATTGTTTGCCTCCAGATGAATCAAGGCTCGGTGAAACTCTCCCCTGGCACAAAATCTAAGAAGTAAATTAATGTCTTTTGTAATTACTGTTCCTCTTAGTAATTATCACTCTAGACAATTTATGGATTAACATATTGATTTCACTTGACCCTTGGCAAGGCTTAATTTGGACAGAGAAAATACTTTTGGCTTGTGCTGCCAAATGCAAACAGCCCTCGGGGCCCCCGCTGGAGCTTTGCTCTTTAGGCGTGTCACAGCATCTTTAGCAAACGTCCCATGGGACGATGATCTGACTCATACAGGGTCCTGGCCTTTGGGTTAGCTATCTGTTCAGAGTGTAGCTCTGCAGGGTATTGACTTTAGCCAAACATAAAAAAAAAATGCATGAGTGAAGACTGAGAGGAGCATTCGTAAAAGTAATTCATTAATCTTCACGCAGGCGATTAGTGCTTTGAAGTCTTTGATTTTGAAAAGCCATGTTCCTTGCTTAACTACCCCCCTCCTCCTCCTCCCCCCTCACAGGCTGTTTAGATAAACATTGGAAATAAACAGATTAGTTAAAATCATTAGGCAAACATCTTAACACGCAAACACAGGCTGCCTGCTTTGGAATGCTGATAAGTGTAACCCCTCTGCAATGGCATCTAATGATGTTGTCGCGTGTGCTGTGTGCACAGAATCAGCGTTGCGGCGGTAATGTATTGCTGATTATGGAGAGGGGAGAATACTCTGTCAAAATATGATCAATATTTCCTATAAGTGCCTCTGCTGCTCTGCATGAGTAATGGCCTGATTAAGCGAGAGAGGCTAGTATGAATGTGGCCTCTCCACTGCTGTGTCCATCAAATAATGAGATCACCTGAGACAGCCACTGTCACCCCCCCCACCACCACCACCACCTAGGCCCCCGACGTGCTGACAGGACACTTGCCCTCCCATTGATCATATTGTCATTCAAGCCAGTGCTTAGGAAACACATTCACACACACACCCACGTGTTCGGATACAAATAGCGAAATGCAGTGCAAATGTCACTAATCTTTTCCTGTGTTATGTGTCGGGGATAATGAACTCTTACTCCAGTTGTTGGAATGGCCACATGTTTTGTCCCTGAGGTATGTCAGACAACGCTGCTATAAAGGGCTCACCTAGAGAGATGTGACATTCAGCTGCAACAATGAGCCATCTGCAGGAAGTTATTTCCCTCTTTTTGAAAAGTGGGACTTTTTTTTTTCTTTCTCTCTCTCAGTGACATGGTTATTATCTTGGTCACTTAATCTACTCAAATAAGATTGATTTGTCCTTTCAGGCTGTGTTAGACTGCCTCTGTCAGAAGGCACTCAGGCCATGGGAACCATAGGGCTCCAATACATCCTCACAATTTTCCCATTTGATGGAGGTCACAGTCACTCAGGCTGCTTCTTTGACATACTGATGAGTACACACACAAAGGCTCTTTTATTGTTACAAGTGATAGAGAAGAGCATGGCTAGGCGCACAATACACGACAGGAAGAGATGCAGGGTTGTGAATGTGTCATACAAATGCAAACACCCACTCTTAATTGGCAGATAATAATATACTTAGATAATAATAACCAACGGGGAAGAATGGGGTGATCATGAAGAACCTTTCCAGCTTGATTCTGCTTTTGTCTTTGTCTTTATGCCAAAATGAACAGGTAATTACAAAGTAAGCCAGACTAATAGCGTGATAACACATATGAACACCAACATTTTATTTAGTCTAACGAATGTATTCTGTATTTTTAAGGTAACTCAATAAGACTTGGCTAAATATTGTTTTTGTACAAATGTCATCTCAAATTAAATTAGAACTCCTCAGAACACTTAAAGCACTTAAACACTTAAAAGTAATGTTCACTGAAAGAAATATTTATTCACAGCATTGTTTGCCACCACTGTCAAGGTCAGCGTTCTGGTGCAAGCTTGATTAAATCGTCTGGGTTTTTTTTTTTTTTTTTACATTCTTTGGTGTAATTTTATTTAGTCTGTTTTTCATAAATCACTTTTGGCTAGGCTGTGAAGTCCAACAGACACAGTGATTTGCACCAAAGAAAAATAAATCACAAAAGGTCATCTTTAATAGAATACATGAGGATACTTTGAACAGTTTTGCAGTTTGATTTGATCATATTTAACTTTCACTTTCAAGTTTCTGCAGACCTTTGCATTGAAAAGGTTGTGAATTTGAATAAATCTTGACCTTTAACCTCAGCTTTTTTTGTGTGTGTTTTCACCTTCTGTTCATTCAACCCAGATGAACACAAATCCTTAGATTCTGTGCTTCATTTCCTATTCATAACATCGGGGAAACTTGCAATGAGGGTCAAAGGTGGTTAATAAGCTGGAAGCACTATACTGTCAACTTTTATACAAGTGTGTTTGATGTTGTGTGCAATGTTAAAGATGAACAAGTCACCCTCTGGAGTTTTGTTTTGCTCTGAAGGACGATGACAGACTATGAAAGCCCAAATAGCATGTTACTGCGCTGCCATGGGTTCAAGGAGATTGGATCACTTTTTGTTTGCGGAGCAGCCTCAATTCAGCTTCCACATAAAGAGCGAGAGACTAGGAGGGGACTGAGAGAGAGCAGTCTTTGTGGGGTTGAAGGGAAGGGGTGGATAAAAAATTGCCTTGGTGCATCAGTTTTTCTCTGATCCCAACTGGAACTATGAATGTATCTGAGAGATGAGCTATCTGTGGCGGGCTGTGCCACAAGCAGGCCTTTTCTTCCCTCTGTCCCTATGATGAGTTAGCAGGACCTGGAGTGATAAAGCTGATAGAAGGGCTGCTATCAGGTGGCAGTCTGGGTAATTACAACTCTCTATTTGGGGCTTTGCAGCGATGCTGTGGCGATAAGGGGAATATAATGAGGAAGAAAGGCCAGCGATAATGTATCCGCTAAATGGTTCAAAATAGTCTATCATTGGAAAAGTCATCTCAGTGCCTGGAGGGAAACAAGTATCTGTGGATTTGAACCACAGGGCTCTGCAACAGAGAATACATGTGGAAGGTTTAAGCTAAACATGCGCCCTGTGGGGGGTAGCAGCAATCAGAGTTCAAAAATCTGACTTTTCACAAAGGGTAGGATAGGCCGTTTTTTTAATGATCCAGGAAGTCGTTTGATTGCCGCTGCTATTTTGTTTGCCCCTCAGGGTGTGAGAGTGACAGTGTGAGATTACATATAATACTTTGACAAGCGGCGGTTTAAAGATGAAGGTCTTATCAACCTCGCGGACTCCACATCCTTCTGTGTAGCCATTCTCCTTCCATAATGTGCTTTCAAAGTTTGTTGTATCTGTCAGTTCAGGTCCTCGAAGATTGAACTGACAATCACTCCTCTTTCCTCCCTCTTTAGCATCATTCAAGCATTTACACACACTCGCACACACTCACTCAATCCTCAGGGCCATTTGCCTGTTTCCACTCCCCGGTCTTTAATACACACTGCAGTGTGTTCTATCTTGTATGGCTGTTTTATTGTGAATTACAGATTCCCTGACTAGGGATCATGACCACTATCAATAGTATTTGCACTAATGTGATTAAGTTAATACTGTGCTCTATGAGAGGATTATTTCTCAATTCCTCTTGATATGCGTAATATTTAGGTTGTGGTTGAGTAAATATTTTGGTTCTTCACCAAAATAATTCCCACTGACACAAAGACACGAAAGTCTGCCCTAAGGAGCAATAAAGACTGTATAATTAGAATGATTAAAGAACTGCACAACTAATTTGGCACTTATTGAATATATTTTGAGAACACAACGTTCAAAATAGGTCACATATTTAAACCACAAAAAAATATTAACTTTATTTACATTAATTATGCATTTATTCAGGCATTCTGTGTGACTCATTTGAAGTGATGCTGGAGTCGGCATTGTCTCTTTACCAATCCGATCATTATATTGCCTTGCACTTAAGCATATTTTCTACGTATTGTGGAAGCTGTAAAGAAACCTCATTAGACAAAATGACTTCTAATCTAAATGCAATCATCTTTAAATAGTAATCAATTGGATCCCTTACAACACTAAACTGTTTGTCATTAACACTTTATCAAAGGCTCACTTAAGATAAGATTCTGCAGCTAATGGCGTGTGATAGTGACAAATTGACTTTCAATACTCGCCACACCATGCAGGAAACACTGTTGTCCTTCAGTGTATGTAACATGTTTGCTTTGCTGGAAAATGTATTTACAATTTTTTCGATTTTGTTTTTCAGAAACGATATGAATACCTTTGTCTTAATCTTGCGCAATTGGAATTTATTTCAGCCAATGATTAATAAAAATAGGCTACATGATGAAAAGAGTTAACTGAAAATACACGGTAATTATGTTTTAAACAATATTATATTTCTCCCTCCTTAAAGCTTCAGTATTATAATGTCAGTCATGCTTTTAAATAGGTTATTTAGCAAAACTAATGAAATCTTTTGGTCCAGATTTGTGCTGTTTATCTGCAGTATAAATCCATAATCAGAAAATCAGCTGGAAAAAGTGGAGCAATTGGCATGTTCATATAAGGATTAATGGAAATCCTCACAACACAGATGAAAATGAGATGACTACCTTTTACTGTGAGGTGCATTTGCTGCCTCTGCGTTGGCCCCGGCCTGCATGGGAGCAGCTATAACTGAGAGGGAAGGGGAAGATCCAGGCAGAGCTGTGATCAGACAAGCAGAAAGAAACCACATCAGGTACACAATCAGGACCCCTCCCTCTCCCTTTCTTCAAACCTCCCCGATAATGAGCAAACTTTCATGTGGCTGTAAATACTACTCTCTTCTGTTTGAAGTGGCAAACAGAAGATATTGCTGTTTACCCTCCTCACTTATTTTTTTTCCAGTCAAAGAAAAGCCAACCGATAGCAAGAGGTCAACTTGTGTTATCTTGAAATCAATTTATTTAAAGACTTGCTTCCCCTCCCTCCACCTCTAACGGTGCCACCTTGGGAGCATAACAGTAAACACTTTGAAAAGAAAAGGGAGGTACATCCTACAATATTCTTTATAGATTAGGCCTTTTTATGCAAACTGGGATTATCCAGGGATCCTCATCAACTCTCTCTATAATTTGCTGTGCTTTCTCCCAGAGTTAGTGGAGTGTTGAGCAGAATAAACTGTTTGGCACTATGATGAAGATTCTTGCACCTCCAGGGGCTCCTATTTCAGAGTGATGGCTTTAGCACTTTAGAGTGAACTGTGTGCGATCTCTCTGGGTAGGAAAATGTCCCCATGGGCTTGTTGTTGCTGCTGTCTGCCTTCTATTTGCATGATATTTTTCTATTCAGTCTTATCATCAGTGTGCTGTGAGGTGGGAGTGCTGGCTCCGTCTCAGAGGCTGGACCCGGGCTTTATCGGCAGGTAATTCTCCCACTCTCACTAACTCATCTTGAATTATTTAAGTGTTATTTCCAGGACCCAGGCAGAGGTAAAAGTGGGGGGGGGGGAACACAGACTGGATTGTTGTTGGTGTTATTTTTTTTTAAATCATATCTTCATTAAATTACTAAATTGAATGAATTAATGTTTTCTCAGTCTGCAAAAATAATAACCTGTTTTGTGAAATAGATACAACGAATTATGACTTTGTGATTAGTAGAAAACATGCTGGATGGCTGCTCCTGCTCCTGTTAATGCAGGCTCAACTAGGCCCTGCCATCATCTGAAATCCTCCAACACATGTTATTAAAAAGAACAAACAGAGGCCATGCTTTAGGAGCAGCAGGGCAGTGAGGAGAGGTGTTTCTATACATTGTCAAACAAACAAAATAATACAATTAAATAAAACTGCAGAGACGAATAAAAAATTATGAAATCTCCAGGGGGCCATGCAGTGAAAAGCATGCATGTGTGCAGACACTGAATCGCACACCTCTATAACTGTCAACTCCCGATAAGAACTTTCCACCGTAACTTATTCATATAATTCATAGCAATTTTTCCCCGTTTGTGTCATGAGAGGCATATGCTCCTGCGGAGTGAGTGGAGCGCTTCATTGCAGTAATGTTATCGAGGTGAATGACAAGCCGACAAAAGGGGCGCGCGGTGTTGAGAGATGCTGCGACTCAGTTTAGGCAGCAGGTTTGTCTCTCATCTGGTCCTCTTGGCGCGCATCATCCTCACCTTGTCAGGTTTCCTACTTGAGACAAAAGAGCGATCCCTCAGTGAGATTTCTCTCCGCTGCAATAAAACAACCCTAATCCTTGTTAACAGAAAGAAAAAATAAATAAATCTCAGGCTCAGCGCTGTATCTTGGAAATTGCGCATCACTTTGGGATAGGTCAGCGTCATCACTCAACTTCAGCCGACACATTATTTAAAAGTAGTAATTATAAGTCCAATATTTTTATTTAATAACAACAACAACAATAATAATAATTCCACCTTATATATTGTATCAACTGTCCTTAGATTAGGCGAAACCGTTCAAAAAGAACAACAGTACAGTGAATTGAATTTGACATCCATTTATATCCTAATTCAAACGCTCAACCTACAGCCTAATTCGTCATTTATAATATTGTTCGATACAGCCCCTCTCTATTTCCTTTTTTGTACATATATAATTATGTACAACGGAGAAGGTGCGAGAACAAACCACTTAAACCTGCAATTTACTCAACAAGTCTTGCAGATAACTGTAATTGCTTAGTTGAATATTCGACAACCTAATTTCAGTTGTCGATTCGCTGCCCTTGGGAAAGTCCTTTGAAGTGAAAGTGAAAAGGGGGATTTCAGGAAAGTAATTAATTTCACCAAGCGCGATTAGAAACACTTCAGACCTCCCCAGCATTTGCGTATTTACGACAAAATGCCACAATATCAGAAAATTAAAGAAGACATTCTTTACCTCTCTTGTCGTCTTACACACTACTTTTCAATGGCAGTGCCACCCATGGGGGAAGAGGAAGGGGCAGGCAGAGAGACACCGGTGAGGATGAAAGGTGAGAAAGTGGAGTGACACCGGCATATTCAAGCTGCTTTGATTGTCTATTAAACAAGAGGCGATTAGGCGTGTTTTAAAGAAGGGAGAGCGTGTGCGTCTTTTTCGAGTGTTTGATGGCTCAGATTCAATTAAAGTTGAGACTGAGCTTCAACGACATGCACCTGTGTGCTGCAGTCACCCTCACCAGATATGTCAGTGTGTTAGTGAGAGGCTCCTACACGCCAGCAATCCTCAGGTATTTCAGGTGCATCCGTCACTTAAGTGAAGAAGTTAATTACTTTGATTGAACTAAACAATTCCGCCATGCCAAGTTGCTCACGAGAATACATATAGCCTAATTCAGAATATGAAACTAAAGAGTCCAAACAACACCGAGGTCAACACTCTGAGTTAAAAAAAACTCACACAGTAAATAAAGATATACAATACGAGCCGCGTTTCCCTTTCAAACAGGGTGGGATTTTTAAAAAATCGTTCAGCAGTCGCCTGCGTGCTCGGCGCAACTGCGCATGCGCCAGTTGCACTTTCACTACCTGCCACACAATCCTGTATTTCACATGGGGCAAGCGGGAGTTCTCATTCACTTGCGTAAATGCTGCAGCTGAGTGGTGGTTGACAGTCTCCGGCGACAAGAGGAAAACAAGACAGCGGTTTTTTTTTTTACCTCTCCTCTTTGTTAAAGGCGTATCACTGATGGATGCCACCATGAAGCAGAAAACATAAGTTGAGCACTCATAAGGACGCTGCCACTTGTACTTTACGGACGATCCTCAACGGTGGGATGAAGAATTGAAGTCTTAAGTAAGTAGTCAACACACGATGTGCAGCTGTTGTGAATCTTAAATGAATGTAAGTGAATTGTTAAACTTTTTGAAGGAGTCCTGTGTGTGATTTTTGTTCTGATTTTGTAAGTTATGTATAGCCTATTTAAGCTTATTTTTTAAAAATCTTATTTTCCAGAGAGTGTTTGTGCCAACAATGTCTAAACCAATGGATCACGTTAAACGCCCGATGAATGCTTTCATGGTCTGGTCCAGAGCCCAGCGCAGAAAAATGGCTCAGGAGAACCCGAAAATGCACAACTCCGAGATCAGCAAGAGATTGGGAGCGGAGTGGAAACTTCTCACCGAGTCTGAGAAAAGGCCATTCATCGACGAAGCCAAACGACTGCGAGCGATGC